>BRDA01036453.1:0-10061 GCA_036984385.1 Crenuchus spilurus | reverse complement strand
TTAAACTTTTGATCTGTGATTTGTGTTCTATTCTGAATAAAATATTAGATGTTGCCATCTCCACATCATTGCATTCATTTTTTATTCACAATTTGTTTAGTATCCCAACTTTTTTGGAATCCGGTTTGTAGATGCAGGTGACAATATTTTGTCTGTAGTAGACACTATTTGGACAATAGCATTAGCACACCAGCTAATTCACTGTTTCTTCTGAAATTTAGGGTATTTTGTTGGAGCAACTGTCCAGTGAAGGCTTCTGGAACATTGCTGTGAGGATTTGATTGTATTACAAGAATGTTAGTAAGGTCAGGATGCTGGATCACCACATCAACTCCCAAATTCATCCCAAAAGTATGGGATGCAGCACCATTATTCCAGAGAATATACCCCTCTAGACCATGTCGCATTAGACATGGTGCCAATATGTTCATGCTTAGTCCTATTCTATTGGCAGTACTTCTCTAGAGGGACTAGATAAGCTGTGTGTGCATTTGTACACAATATTTGGAGAAACACGCATTTCCTAAACAAAAATTTGTTACTTTTATCATTTGGTATTTTCCTCTTTCTGGCATTAAAGGTCACTGTATCCCTCAGAAGCATGCAGTCAAATCCTGCATGAGTCCCTGTGTTGCTCATAACTGGTGCCAGAATGACAGTAAATTGCAAAAATCCTAGATCCTAAGGCCACTTTCATCCCCCAACATAATCCAATCAAGTTGCTAGAAGCACTTAGTACGGATGCCTATGTAATACTTCATTTAGCAAAGCTACACCTGTCTGTGGTGGCATAGAGCCACTATTACAGAGTCACTGAGCAAATCTAAACATGTTTGTAGAACAGATGTGGACAACACCTGCTAGAACAATACAGCTCATCTCTACAACTCATCAAAGCATCATTTCCGCTCTTTAGGGTGACTGTCTGTTGTGCTGTAAACATATTGAAACCTGCTACCAGGACTTTCCAAATACACAACATTAGGGAGAAAGTTTGTAGATGTTTTTTTTCTATTGTAAGTAAGTAAATTTTAGTTTTGTAGCACATAAAAAAACACAGATATACATTATAATAGACATCAATTCCTTTAATCTACCTCTCAACAGATTAAACGCTGCTGAAAACTCAGATGTAGATATAGGTTTTGAGCTTGGATTTAAGCCTCTGGAGTCTGAGGGCATTTCAGACACTCTGATGTAGTCTGACATGTCCTGAATTAATTCAAATTACACCCACCTAAAATGATTTGTTTCCAAAGTGTTACACAGGCTTTTGTTCAGCACAAACTCAGCAACAACAGTGTCAAAACATTAAGAGTGTCATACATCTATATATTGATTAAATCTGCTCTAAACTTAGACTGTCCACAAACCTATTTTCAGATGTGCTGATATATTGTGAAAACACTCTAAACATTTCTATCTAAGACTTTTGAGCTCAGAACTGAATAAACAGAGGTGTTGGCTACACACTGCTCATTACAGTTTTTAGAAATTGTGTTTTTATTTCTAAAGCTTAACTAATGTGAGGTGACATTCTGTTTCACTCATTCAGTGGTTTGTAGATTGAAAATTCATGAAATAATATGTGTGTGAACACTCAGGTGAGAGGTCTTTGTACAGGTGAGTGTTCTTTGTTTATAGAGGCATTTTCAAATGGGCATTTTCACACACCCCTCAACTGCTAATCCTCCACTGGCATGTGCAGAATTACCATGTTGTTATTGTGTGAATGGCAGATTGTGTGAATAGGCAGATAAAAAAGCACTGCACTCTGACTCATGGTGAAAAATGTGTAGAGAAAAATGTTAATTTTGATTTTATTCCACCAGCTGGAATGCCGACTACAGAGAAATGAGGTAAATCTAATGTGATGTAGATGGTACTGTATAGAAACCTTTTGAAAATGGTTCTATATACTGTAGTACCAAAAAGGGTTGCTCTGTTATTACAAGTTTGACATCATGATAGAAGAACCATTTTTAAATACATTCTACGTACAGTAGATCTACAGTACATTCCTTGTCAATTTGAAGAACCCTTTCTTTGAGTGTTCGTAGTTCTACATAGAACCGTGTTCTTTATTAAAGAACCATTGAAGAACCTTCTCTTTTAAAAGTCTTTGGTGCTGTGCTCTCTTAATAAACTGGCTGCACTGTTTTGAACTAGCTGTAATGGTGAAAGCAATGCTTTGTTTATCCAGTAATCCAGCCTAGATGTGATAAAGGCAAGGACGACCCTCTCCAAATTAGAGGCATTAAGTAATGTTTTTAGTCTGTAAACCTGATTGTGATTAGGCATTAGTGCCAATCACAATTACAACAGGAAAAGGAAAAAGAAACCATTTGCTCAACTGAGGAGGGAGCTGATCTCAAAGGTCATTGAAGATTCATTGTTCTTATGTATTTTCTGAAGTCAGTTATAGCACTTTTTATTTCTTTACTTTCATTACTGTAGTTGCTTAAATTGGTTGCACACTTTCTTCCGCCACTGAGGGTTAACAGCACTGCATGGTGCAATTGGACGCTCATCTATCCAGCTCTAATCTGCCCACAGATCCAGACTAAGATGAATGAGGCTGAATTACGCACTGCTCGACTCATTAAGGTTTCATTTACACGGGTAAAAAATTGCCAAAATAATTTAAGCGCTCACAAAGAATACAGGTCCTGATGCACGTGGCTCACTTATCAAAGAGCACAAATGACTTTGTTCCATAACTCGCAGGAAACGTCGGAGAATGAGGCGTGATTAAAATGTACTGCCAGAGGAGCTAATTAAAAGAGATGGAGAGTCTGCGCGTCATCATTATTGATGTCTGTTGACAGATGTGGTGGGTTTTTTTTTCCCAGATATCACTCTTTCTCTTCCTCCCTCTCTCGTCTCATCTTTCTTTCTCTCTTCCTCTGATATCTCAAGACCTTAGGCTTTCTGCTTCATAAATGAGTCTCATTTCTGATAGGTGCAGCGCTACCCAAACGCATCTTGAAGGGTGAGCTAGCTGAAGATGTTTTATTAGCATAACAAATAGCCAACAACCCTCCAGATAAGAGCGCTCCAAGGGAGCCGGAGTGAGCAGGATCGGCACGTTCATTACCCACATCCACTCGGCTTCTGAGCGGTCCCCGAGCGCAGCCGAAAGAGTGACGTCTCTGTTTTTAGATCCTTGACCTGCTTCTGAGGAAATAGAGCTATAATCTGCCAGTGGAGGCCTTCGTCTATCCTTAGATTAATTGGATTCTCTTAAATAAACCCAGTAAGGTCAATTTAATCATTCGGTGTAATTACCAAACCGTTGTGTATTAAAACGAAGGGGGCGCAGAAGGAAAAAGAAAAAAGCACATTCGAGACTTTGCTTTATGAGAAAATAAAGAAAAACTATTGTGTTTTTGCTTCTCAGTCTGTTTATGTATTCCTGCTTATGATGAACTGGCATAATTCATTATTCCAAGCATTTGGTGTATTTTTTTTTACTTTTTGGACATCTTTATTTGATGGAGTGGCTCGGGTACCTTCAGGGAGGATTGATGACATTTGTCAATATGGCTTTTAATTGGTCTGTTCATGCTTCACAAACAAGTTTGTGCTTTTATAGTCTTGATGGGAGGTTAGATAAGCTCTAAAGTTAGACTTGTTATAGGCTGTAAGACTCCTTAACACACTTACTTACTCTCAGGGACTAAATAACACTGAACATTTGCACATAGCACTCACTGCAGGCTGGAATCTTATCATTGCACTTGTGTTCTATAGGTTACACTCATAGCACCTTTCACAAACCCAAGGATGCTTTACAATAATGAAATGCAAACAAAAACACTTTAAAGACAATGACAGAAGGTAGAGAAAAGGTAGAATTTTAGATTGGATTTAAACACAGAGAGGGAGATAATCTAAGAGAGAGATGCAAGGCATGTCAGAGGGTAAGGGCAACAACACCGAGAGACCTGCCACCCATAGTGGACAGACTGAACCTTGGAACAGCTGGAAGAGCAGAATCAGAGGACATAAGTGAGCGTGGAGGAGTCTGAGGCTGTAAGAGGGCAGAAAGATAGGATGGAGCTAATCCATGTAAGGCCTTATGGGTCAGCAGAATGATTTTGTAGCAGATGCACTGAGAGACAGGTAACCAGTGGAGCTGATGGAGAACACGGGTAATATGGACTACAATTCTGAAAGCAGAGTTCTGAATATACTGAAGAGAACATTGAGGTTTGGTAGGGAGGGCCGGCGTTCCGCATACGTGCTGATTGTGGGGGGGGCACCAACTAAATCTTTGCTGTGCAGTTTCTTAAAAAAAAATATTTGTGCTTTTTTGTGATAATTTTGTGTTGTTTATTTTAAATGATATTTATTTTTAAGGATGTGCAATTATATTTATATTCTATTAAAAATGTGAAAATTTCTACAGATTTTCAGATTTGCTCAAAATTCCCAATGTTTCTATTTCTCCAGAGGAGTGGACGCTTTAGGTGTGTGAAATTTCCCATCACAGCCCTGTTTCTTGTCAACATGCTTTTTATTTACGTTTATATCCTATCGCCACCTTTGTCCTGCCCCCGTCATGGTCTTGAGTCTTGTGATCTCACAGCCCTGGTTCTCCCTCTCGTGTGATTATGTTTGATTTAAATGTTCCCTTGTGTTCCACAGTCTGAGTAAGGGATCTGTCAAGTTGATTCACAGCCACTGTTTTTGTTTAATTTCTTAGCCAAGAGCCTTTGGTTTGAACAACCATCTCTTTTAAGAATGTCGTTGGTCTGATCCTGTGGTATAAGTGGGCATCAAAGGTAACCTGAGTACTGCTGTATTGTTCATAAGCATACATAATAATAATTTTGAAAATCTGCTATGTCCAAAACTTCACAGCCCCACTTTTCTGCCCTTCTTTCTTTTCTCACTCCTTCTCTCTTCTCCTCTATCTACTGGAGCTTTTAATCCCAACCACTTGCCCCTGTCGTACAGCCAGCAGTAGCTGTTGATATGGAGTGTCCTTCACTGTCACCCACAGCGTCCACACAAGTCTCATATCAGCCGGATCCTCGGGAAGCCAGATTTATTGCCACAGAGCAGGTTTAGGTGTGCTTCTCCTCTCCGGTGATGTATAAGCCCTGATACACCGATGGCTGCTGCGCCCAAGAGCGGAGATGAGACGCAGACATCAATAAAGTCCATGACGACTGGCAGACGTGGGCGGCTGGAGAGGATGTTTTTCTTCCAGGCTGGGGTAAATCATTGTGGTGGACTCAGCCTGGAAAAATTAAGTGATACTTAAGGATGACCTTGAATGTATTGGACCTGGCACAGAAAAGATAGGAGGTTTCTGAAGTATTATTTGCAATATGTACTCTTAATGTACAGATAAATGAGCAAAGGAACCGTACATGTGAACTAGGGGTGAAACGATTCCTCAAGTAATTTGAGTTACTCGATTACAAAAAATTATCGAGTAATTTTTTGTGCGTCGAGTAATCGTTTATTTAATTTTAAAACTCCGAACACGGTATTTCGCACTGACGACTTTTAATGTGGCACACCATGCTTACGTCACCCACGCACAGGAAGGAGGCGGCGGCACAGAGATTTTTATTTGAGAAGCGGGAATATGGAAGCAGCGAGGGAAAAGAGCGACAATGTGCAAGAAGAAAACGGCAATAGGAAAAGAATGCAACGCGCTACCCAACACTGGCAGAATTGGCAAGGTCTCTGTTGTGTATTCCAGCTACATCCACGTCATCAGAGCGTCTGTTTTCAGCTGCAGGTAACACTGCTTCAAAAAAAGAGGGCAAGCCTAAGTCCTGAGCATGTTGACATGCTCATGTTCCTGCACTGCAGTCAAATGCTCCTTTAAAAGGAACACAAACACACACACGGAGGCCTTTTCCTTGATTCTCCTGGAGCTATTGGTTTATTGCACTTTAACAAAGCAAATATGTTTATCTGATTACTTGATTAATCGAATCAATTTTTCAGTAGAGTACTCAATTACTAAAATAATCGATATCTGCAGCCCTAATGTGAACATATGTATGCCTCATATGTGATCTCTATAAATAGAGTAATTATCAGACTCACTGTAATGACTGGATCACCTGGCAGGTATATGGAGTTTTTACTGACCTGAGAAAATCTGTTTTTAGCTGAAGTGCACCAGTGATCTAGACTTAAGTACAGCAGTCCATACAGCTCAGCTCACTGGATTCACTCAATTATTTTTCAGGCTGTAACTCTTTTAGTAGAGTTGATCTTATCCTTTCTCAGTTTAACTTAATTTTAGTATTTTATTAGTTTTATTTTTCAAAATCATTTTATTTGATCTCAAATTTTACATGATATTTGATCACTTTTGATTGATTTTTAAATTCTACTTTTCCTATTTATCATTTGATGTTGAAATCTTGTTTTTTCTTTTCAATTTTTAATTAAATCTTGTTCACAATTCTTTTTTTCCATTTGTCTTATTTGATTTGTCATTAGATTGTGTAGTTCTTTCAATTCAGGTTAACACTATTAAAATATGATTTGACTTTGTAGTCCTTTTAAGTTGAAAATGCTCAGGTACATTGAAAAGAAGGGTCACTCTCAATGCATTTCTGAATAAAATAAAGGTTGAGATTGATTCACTGACTGGTAGGTTGATTGGTTGATTGATTGATTGACTGATTGGTTGGTTGATTGATTGATTGACTGATTGATTGGATGGTTGGCTGATTGATTGATTGATTGATTTACTGATTGGCTGGTTGTTTGGTTGATTGGCCCATTAGTTGTTTGGTTGGTTGATTAACTAATTGGTTGATTGATTGAAAGATTGAGTGATTGGTTAGATGGTTGGTTGATTGACTGGTTGATTGATTGATTGATTGATTGATTTATTGACTTTATGAAAATGGCCTAAATCCATTTAGTATCCACTGTGGCTGTATATTATAGCATTTTTGTGTATATTATGGTTATATTGTGTATTATTCATTTACTGTATATGAGTACAAATTTAATGTGTATTGATAAAGTTTGGTTTGGATATGTGGTTCTACTGAAATGCTTACATTGATATAGAATCTTTACATTACTTTGAATCAAATTTGCAAGTCAGTTCTTTAAAGAGCAGATTCTTCCAAAAAGTGCTTCCACTGTGGTGAACATCCAAGCTGCCAAGCCCACAAATTGCTTCTGAGTCTGATGCCTGCAGATGAGACAATACCTGCAGTGTTGGAATCTATGAGGAATCAAATTGTCATGTATTGTGAGCTTCTCCATTAGTCTCAGAAGGAAGATTCTGCTGGAAAAGTACTTTCCAAGTGACTAGATTGGTATGTGGCTAGTGGGTTGTTATAGGCTATGGGGCCCGATTCATTCCTCTGACTTTCTCTGTGTTAGTCCCTCTGGTTAGCCTAAGGGCCTAATCCTGCTATATTGGCTCCTCGTGATGAGTTTCTCTCACACTGCCTGCCGCTCTGGGGCTTCTTTAGTGCTGAATATGGGCCCACAGATACCTGAACCCAGGTTATTCCTAGTTTTACAGTCAATTTCACACCGCTTCTTTTATGAGGCTAATAACCGTAGATCCATTGCTCCACCTTTGAAACCATCAGTATTAATACAGAAATGGAGAGTATATATGAATGTATATATGAATTAATGTATCGCAGAGGTTAAAGTCATTCAAAGTGAGTTCACATTGGTGTTAAATGTTGATATTTAGCACCAGTTACAGTAAGTCCCAGTAGTAGTTCCCTGCTTTGACTTGCAGGCTAGCACTAACAGGCTAACACCGGCACCTCCGAGAGCTGGCCTTGCTAACCCCAATCTCCTTCAATCTGAGAAACATCCTGCAAGCTGCAGCTTCAACAGGGTCTCTAACAATGTCCTCCATACAAGAGATGACAAAGAAAGCATGTGTTTATTACAAAAGAGCATAGGATGAATCCTCAGATGTGACCACTTTAGCTTGTGCAGGTCCATTAACATGTGAATTATGCATGGTTTAGCTTTGAAAGCTAAGTAAAGGTGGAATACCTGAAAACGGCATGAAGTATACAGGAAGAATCAATAGAGGCTTTGACATTAAAACAGGATGAAGTGAAGCAGCTTCTTTCTTTGCCAACCTCAGTGCCTTTGTGATAATATCTTTTCCTCTGACGTTTTTGAGATGTTTATGGAGCTGCATGGACAAACACACAGATATACACAGAGAGAGATAGAGAGAGAGAGAGAGAGAGAGAGAGAGAGAGAGAGAGAGAACCGTTCCTAATGGAGATTGCATTTGATAAATGCCAGGGCCTTGTCAGAACGGCTGAAACATGATGTATGATAGCGAGAGATTAAAAAGCCAGGGAAGTGTTTCACACATCTATTACTGGGAATCTCTCGCGATCACTGGTGAACACACTTACACTTAGAAAATATAAGCACATGCACACCTAAAAGCTGTAACAGGACTGATTTTATTACAATCAGAAAACACTGGAATGAATGTGCCTTCTGCAAGCATATTGTCTGCCTTGCCATTGAAAACCATCCTGAGAGTGAGGCTGCGCTGAGCTACAAGGATGATCGGCAGCGATAGATCGATCTAAGTAAGAGCGAAGGCAACAATAATTGCTCTTGGCACTTGCATCGTGGAGTCATTGTCCGCTTCTAACAGTATTCATCCAAGCCGCCCTCGCTCCTCCTCTCTTTCCATCATTTCTTGTCCCTTCTACTCTGATAACTGCGTCCTTCCCTTCACCTCTTCCAGCCCCTCGTGATCAATAGAGGTCATTGTGGAGCAACAAGGCTGACAGAATGATTTCTCACTGCCTATCAGTGTGGGGGTGGAATAAGAAAGAGCTCCTGCTGCCCGCAGTTGCTCAGGTTTTCATAAAGCTTTTGTCAAAATGGGCCAATTTAGCCACGCGCAGTCGTGATGCATACAGGAGCGCAGCTGCCCAGGGTCGAACTGCAAAAAAGGAAACAAGCTTTGGAGCAGCCAATGGTCTGGCCTTTGTGACCGTCCTACCTTTCTGCGTATTCATCGTATACAGAAGGACAAAGTCCTATAACTGGTATGTTTTATGACAAACTGTTGTCCAGGTAGTGTAGCACAGATGATGAATAGCACAATCTTTAGTAATTCACTGCTTATTAGTGTAAATGTCCTATAAAATATCCTGATGGTTGTCTTGTTTTGTTTCAGCTGTAGTCTTCAAGCATTACTGCTATTTTGTTATGCAAATTGTATACAATTACATAGTTATTACATAGCTTTCTAAAGAGAATTTACAGAACAATGTAATAAGTCATTAAAGGTTGTGTTGCTAAGATGTTCAATGTCGTCACTTGGGTTTTTGTAAGTAGTTACTAAGATGTTGCTAAGTGGTTGCTATGGTGTTGGGGTGTTGTAAATATATCCTAGGCAGTTGCCAACATGTTGGTTAGATGGTTGCTAAGATGTTAGGTGGTTGATGGATTGTTGCTAAGGTATCTTAGGTGATTACCTACATGTTTGTAGATATTTGGCAAGGTATTATGGTGTTGGTAGGTTGTTGTTAAGATATTTCTAAGAGGTTGATTTTATGTTGGGTACTACTCTTTGGTTGGTAAGTTACCCAATGTGACTGATGAGGTGTTGCTAGGTTGTTGTTATGGTAGTTTTGGTGGTTGTTATTGTGTTACATTGTTTTTGAAGTATTTCACATGTTATATGGTTAGTATAGTATCTTTGTAATTGCTAGGAATATCTGTGATATAAAAGGAGAGTGTTATAGCTATAACTATACTGCAATTCAGTATAACTACACATATTTTGTATAACTTCACAAACTATATATATATATATATATATATATATATATATATATATATATATATATATATATATATATATATATATATATATATACACACACACAAACCAGATTCCAAAAAAGTTGTGACATTAAACAAATTGTGAATAAAAACTGAATGCAACGATGTGGAGACGGCAAATCAATATTTTTTTTTGTAATAGAACATAGATGACAGATCAAAAGTTTAATCTGAGTAAATGTAACATTTTAAAGGAGAAATATGTTGATTCAAAA
>BRDA01036450.1:0-24329 GCA_036984385.1 Crenuchus spilurus | reverse complement strand
TGACAATAAAGTTGAATCTAATCGAATCTAATCTAATCTAATCTTGGCTTCAGAGAGACACTGACACTCTGAGAAGCTCTTTTTATACCCAATCATGTTGTCAATTGACCTAATTAGTGTTAATTGGTCTTCCAGCTATTCGTTATATGCTCAATTTCCTTTTTCCAGCCACTTATTGCTACTTGTCCCAATGTTTTTGGGATTTGTTGACACTGAAATTTTGAATCAACATATTTCTCCTTTAAAATGTTACATTTACTCAGATTAAACTTTTGATCTGTCATCTATGTTCTATTACGAATAAAATAGTGACATTTGCCATCCCCACATCATTGCATTCAGTTTTTATTCACAATTTCTTTAGTGTCCCAACTTTTTTGGAATCCGGTTTGTACACCAGATTTAAAAAAATAAACAAACATATGGGGTTTTGTCCATCAGAGTATAATTTACTACACCACTATTCATTATTCCCATAGAAAATGTCGTTTATAGCTGGAACTTTTAAAACAACTACAAGATGATGACTTGACTTCAGTGGTCTATGTTAATCATACAAAATTGAACTACACATACTATAGTGAACTGAACTGAACTTTATTTAAGTGAATTGTAACTGAACTGCACTGTCATTTAAACTGAACTGGGCTGATATTCCAACACAAAGATGATTCTTAAATGGTACAGTGAGGATTAGACTGAACACTCTCTCTAACAGTTAAGCTTAAGATGTTTTTGGGGAAACATAAAACTGAACTGTAAATGATGTTAATAAGAATGTGTGCTGCCACCTAGTGGTCTGTAAGGAAATTGTAATCACAGATGGAAAAAAATACTCGCTTCCCACAACTGAAAAGTCATTTGCAACCAGATATATATCTCAAAAAGGCAATGCTCCTGCTGACACATCAAAGATCCAACAGCCTCATGTTTTGGCTTGGCCAGAGTCCAGATTTAAACCTGGTAGCGAATATTTTTGGTTAACAACACAAACAACCTTGGAAAAGTTTTTCAAACCACTCAAGCAACTGTTTGAAACCATCAACACTGAGTGGAACAATATGGATGCTTCTTCCTTAAACAATGTCCGTACGTTTACTTACAATAATTATTAAAATAAACCAAAAGCAAAAAGCTAGTTTGTTTAAGTAAATTTGTTTAATAGTTAAATTCCTGTTCATTTCTAACAGCATTAATCTCGTCATAGTTGAATAAAAAGATTTTGGTCTGTGAAACTGATGTATTGTGAACCTCAAATATACTGTTGTGTCTTCACTCAAATGCATATCCCACATAAATAATCCAGGAAACCCAGAATCCTTGGAGCGCTTAGTAATTCACCAGCCATTAGTTTCAATTTCAAAGCAAGATCAGTCAAGTAGCATCAACACCACTCAGTCAATTCCCAACAGCTTTTCTCTTCACACTTCTATCAGACTTCTCATCTATGCTGTGCACCTCTTCTCACTCCTTTCCCTGTCTTTCTTCAGCTCACTTCTCATTTCAATAGAGGATATTTATTCTTTCCTATCCATTTTTGACATCCATGCTGTCAGAATTAATAAAAAATGAAAAAGAATGTTATGCTACGTTGCACATGGGCTGTAAACCAATCGGCTCTTGGTAAGCATTAATGATTTTACTTCCCATGGTCTGATAAATATGTCTCTGCACGAACCATTAAATTCATAATGGTTTGCCTCTTCATTTAGTCGTCTTTCACACTGGTATATTGTGCCAATCACCATATCATCTTATAAACTCTGTTTTCATTCAGCATGCTGCCATTCGTAAACCATTCAATCAGAGCAGAGCTCATCAAATTATATCATGGCCTAGTTCTTCTTCACTTCTTCTTTGCCTATCTTGGAAGGCGGACGCATTTTCTCCCTCTCCCTTATCTCCCTGCTTTGGCTGCTATTTGTTTTTCATGCTCTAGAGACTCTTCAGCGCTGCTCTACAAAAGAAACATTATGGATTGGATTAAGTGGTTTCAGAATGCTATTGTCATAATCTCTGGCTTAGGGGGAACCTGTCTGTCATGATGGAATGTTTGCTGCTAGATACGCGATGGTGCCGGGTGTCTAACAGCACTCTCCATGAGGGTGGAAAGAGGACGAACTACTTCGGAACACTGGTACGGAATTCTGCTGATTGGCTTAAAGCAAGATCATCGTTCACTGAGAAATTAATGAGTTGGGTATGCTTGTCCATGCCCTATGATGCGCCCAACTTTGATTTGATTTGAGAGTGGGCAGAACTGACACTGACTGTGATGAACACGAGTGTGGATACTATCTGGCGAGGATTGTGGTTCTGCTGAGTTGGAATTTATTGGAGACCAAACTGACTGAAGTATAGTGATCGCACTAAATTCTGCAGCTGCTCGGAGTCATAATATCCGATTCTCATTCGGCTCCCATCTTATCGCAGCTGACCTTGCTGTGGTACCGTAAAGACCCCCAGGAAATGTGGTTGCTGTAGAGATTATCTCCCCCTCCCTGGACTCAGTCTCCATTTCCCCCTGATTTCAATGCCATCAAAGGCTACACCACTGACTTTTACTGTCTGCTTTGCTCAAGAGTTTTTTTCATGCTAGACATGTTTTTCTCTTGCCCCCCTCCCCCCCCTCCCCCCTTATGTATGCTCTTTTTCTTCTTTACTTTAAGGTTGGCGCTGTGTCAAATGGCTGCCCTGCCAGCAAGGGCTGGAACCTGAATTTCCTGAAAGGGATCAATAAAGTATATCTGTAGTTTGGGAACAGCACCCTGCAGGATAGACACTTCAGAAGGCGGTGCCTTCAGCTGAACGCATCATCCGAGCGAAGCTCCAAGGAATGCAGACCAACTACAGTAAGCGTTGCCGGATCAAGGCCAAAAAGTTTCTGGCAGACACTAGCCACCCCAACAATGGACTCTTCTCTCTGTTGCCAACAGGGAGGCCTTTTTTTCGCTCTGAAGGCTAACACATAGATGTTGAGAAAAGTTTGTACACATTGGCAGCATGGCAATCCAAACTCAAAACTCTAGACAATGACACTGACATAAACACACTACCTGGACTATGCAAACACACACATACTTTGAACTAAACTCTGGACAACAGCAACACACACACTTCCACTTTATCATACACACTACACCTCAACACACGTTTAATATATAGCCATCCACGTACATTTGCATATGTATTGTATTTGTATACATGCACATTATCTGCATGTCTTGCACATGAATCTCTTCTTGTACATTATAGTTCTTACCGTCCTTTTTATCTTTTGAATATCTCCCCACCCCTTCTTTTACTAATGTGAACGAGCAGTCATTAAACATTTCACTGCCAGTTGTACCATGTATGATTGTGGATGTGACAAAAACTTTGATTCGATTTGAAATGAATAATGAGCTCAACATAAAAGATAAAACAGCTTGTTTCAGGAAGAGGCAAAATCTTAGGGTTTAAAATCACAGACATACTATATAGATATCAGAGAACAATTAATATTACAGAATAAACAACAAAAAATGTTTTTAAGGCCCTATACAAAGCTTTCCATTTTAGGCTTTCCCCATTTTTTCTTTCACACTACATAATAATTTACCTGCAGACTGTATGAGCAGTGGCAGGTGTTTGAGATTTCTTGTCGTCCGGTAGAACTGCAGGTATCCTCTCCTTCTCACTGCACTGTGGTGGTAGTGTACACACCTCTCAAACATTAACACCAGCAGCCACAGGCCCACCTTCCCCAGCAGCAACACAGTCTGACTGTCTACCCCTTTAAGTACTGCTTTGCACTCCGTAGAAGGACCATCTGTTAACCAGCACATGACTGCCAGAACCACAGATAGACTTACATACACCACCTAAAGGACATATGCAGAAAAGAACAAGCAGACAACATATAAACATAATAAACATAATAATAATAATAATAATAATAATAATAATAATACATATTTAATGGCATCTTTCTGACACTCAAGGTCACCTTACATAAAAAATAAATGAAATATGACAGTAGTAATAATAAATAAAACAATAAAACAGATATAGTACTCAAAATAAAATAAAATATAAATGAATAAAGAGCAATTGAAGTCAGGCGTTGATACAGATACAGTATCTCACAAAAGAGAGTGCACCCCTCACATTTCTGCTAATATTTTATTACAGTGAGGAAAATAAGTATTTGAACACCCTGCAAATTTGCAAGTTCTCCCACTTAGAGATCAGGGAGGGGTCTGAAATTTTCATCTTAGATGCATGTCCACTGTGAGAGACATAATCTAAAAGAAAAAATCCAGAAATTGCTGTTCACAGACCCTTTCAATCACTCAAATAAGTGATTCAAAATCACCAGCCCAACTCCTTCCTCACTCTCTGAACTGAAACTGAACTTCCACTGATGCTGAATTTATGCATCTGCTATTTCAAGAGCTGTTGGAAAAAAAACTGAAGTTAATTTTCTTTAAAATATCATGAGAAATTGTGAACCCAGTATAAATACAGTAGAATGGCACGAAGAGTTAAAGGTATTGAAACACATCAATACTCAAATTTGTCAATTCTATACTCCATCTTTCAATATATTTCTAAGACAAATAAGTTACAGTAATTTATCATAGTATTTTGCTTACAACTGAAGGGTTCTGTATGAATTACAAAGATTACATTAAAAAAAGAACAAATGTTAGTTAACCTGTAAAAAATCTGTTCTATCAAATTAGCATTTGTGTGAGTGCTTTTCATTTATAGCCAGAATATTTATTTGGTATCAAGTATTGAGTCAATTGATATCAGTACCTAAACTGCAGTATTTTGATAACCCCAGAGTAGAATGGATTATGTTCTAACGTTGTCTGAACTGAAGATTAGTGGTGATAATTCTCTTAATGGACCACATAAGCTAGCACTAGTTTAAATATCTTGTTGTAATGCGTTATGCTCTTATATTGTGCTTAATTGTGTATCTTTTCTTCCTTCTAGGGTAGTAGTAATAGTTCTCCAACAGTGTCTGTACTAAGAGTTGTTTGGACCTGTCTGTACTAGCAGAGATAATTGTCTTACTGGAATCAAAGCACTTTTGTATGTCATTCTGGATAAGAGCATCTGCCAAATGCCATAAATGGAAATATAGAATATTAAACCTCTATTAATAGTATGCCCTCAAAGGTAGTGTTTTGCACACTCACATGTACTACTGTTAGCAGTCCTGCAATCCAGGCAGTGGGTAGTTTTTGGAACTCTCTTTTGATGGCCGACTCCAAGACATCCTGAGATATGAGCGGTCCATCAATCAAAGGGTCATCTTCAACGCTCTGAGTGAGATCTGTGCTTGTGTTACCCTGTGTGCACACACAGAGAACACAGGAGATTGGGTATTCACATTACACCGTCTTGACTGCCACTTACTAGCATTCACAGCAACATTTATTTGAAGTCTAACACCTTTAAAGAATAAATGCAAACAAATGTGTATTAGTGCACAAAAACATCACAGGTCATTTCTCAAGCTGCTTTGAAAGGGTGCTTCATGTTGAGAAGAAGCTAGAACACACAGGATGTTCTATTGTTGGGTCTTCTTGGACAAAGTGAGCACTTAAAGCAGGAGTTTTCAGTGAGCTACAAAACTTGGAAAAAGGGAGAAATACCCAGCAGAAACATTTCATAGCTTTTCATTTTTTGTTGCAAAGTTAATTCTAATAAAAAGTCAAACACCGTACAGCTGGCTACCGAGTGCAGATTAAAATAGGATAACAAAGGCAATTTTAAATGGTGTAGCTTTTAAAATAGTGACAGTGTGGTGAAAGAAATACTGAAATAAAATCTGCTTCGCAAATCTAAACTTGACAACTTGCAAATCTCATACACTCATATTTTATTCACTACAGACCATAGAACACAGATGTTAAAAGTGAAACACTTTAACATTTCATGAAAAAATATTAAAGTTATTTACAACTTGATGGAAATAACATCTCAAAAAAGTTGTGACAGGGTCATGTCTACAATTGTGTAGCATCATTATTTGGGTAACTCAATTCAATTACAAAAAAATGTTTGAGGCAAATTCTATGCCTCGAGGTTTCATTTAATTCACCTCACCAAAGTCTGTCTATTTTCGATGTCTCTGCTATCGTATCACTCCCGCTGTGTGTACTGTGCAGTTCATGTATCATTGACTTACACAGACTATTATAACTGGCGCACATTTCAAAGATTTAAGCCGGCGCAATTTATTTTTAGCTCTGTGGCAAAGGAAGAAAATGAAGACACCGGTGTGCGTAAAAGGCCAAAAACACCTAAAGTTTGGGACTATTTTATACTGCGTAAGGCAGACAGTGTAAAATGGACCTGAAACGAAAACATGCAGTTCACGTTACAATGCTTTCAGTTCAGGTACTGCAGCCATACTATCCATACTTGCCTCACAAATGTGTTTTTACAATTTCTAACTGATATGAACACATGCTTTTTAGAACGCACAGTATCACTCATGTAATTTATCCCTCCTCATATCTCCCTCTTGTGTGCAAGCGCACACACACATACACTCCCTATTCTCAGATGGGCTATTGCAGGGGGTACACCACTTTTTCTTTTTTTATTTACATACAATTAACGATAAATAGGCTAACCTATGTTTCTGAAGTTATATTTCATATTTTCTTTTCATGTACATCATAAAAGTTTCAAAGAAATGTTGATTAACTGGGCTTTGTTCTTAGCCAATAAGCCAAATGTTTTAAGCTTTTATCTAATAAAAGTCTGAATAAAGTCTGCTAAGTCTGAATAAAAACAACTTTTTGTGAGAAATAACAGCCAATTCCTTTCATGTTGCATAACACATAGTTGTTTAAAAAACATTAAAGTATGATTCTTTCAATTACATGATTAATCGACAGAATACCCTATTATAAAAATACAGTATTAGATAGTTGCAGCTAGGCTTGGGCGGTATAACGGTATTTTGTTATACCGCGGTATTTAAATATGGTGACGGTATCTAAAAGTTATGACGGTATTAGTCACGTGAGGTAATGTGGCTCATTTCAAAAAGAAGTATTAAAACTGCGACTTAACACATCAGCAAAACACAGCGCCAGTTTCACAGAAACACACACACAGACACACACACACAGCATACTTTTATTTAAAAACTAAACAAGTAATTGTTTATTTCAGTCTCTGGTAAAGTCCTGTGTGTGTATCTACGCGCACGCTGCGATTCCCGCTCTGGTGATCATATTACAGTTAAGGCCAAGTAAAAAAAAAATTGGTGATCATCCTTTTTCACCAAAAATGTTGGGTTGGAGGAGGTGTGTGTTTTTTGTTTTTTTTTTTTTAGATTGATGGTAGAAAAGTATGTAGCGAATATTAAAATGATGTTGAAAACTTAAATAAACCATGTTAAACATAGATCATGTTCTTCTTGAGTGATTTACAAATTCAACTGAAGTACGGAACATCTCACCAGAAGACACGAAAGATGGCAGAAGGACTACAAAAGAAATATCTATAAATGAAAACTATTTAATCTGACAAATGCATCCATCAACAAATCGGTTGTGAGCTCACCACTGGAAGGGCGGATGCAACGAAATTTCTCGTGCCTCGCCACACTGCTGGGAAACGATGACCGTCCTATTGATACACTAATTACATGAAAAACTGTCCAGGGCAAAGTGAGGAAAGCCAGTTTCACAGAAAGACACTCAGAATACTATATTATATTTTAAAATCAAACGAAGAACACAGAGAAAATGTATTTATTTATTACTTTTAGATAGTTTTAGAGATTTATTTATGCATTGCCGTCTCCAGAGCAAAGTGAGGAAAATATCTCAGAAAATGAGTCCAGATTCACAGAAAGACACTGAAAATACTATATTATATTTCAAAATGAAACGAAACTCATAGAGAGCATGTATTTATTTATTCAGTTTAGATCGTTTTTTATTCATTAGCATCTTCAGGGCAAAGCCATGAAAATACTCGTCAGCAAAACACAGCGCCAGTTTCACAGAAAGACACACACAAACACACACACACACTTGATACTTTTATTTCAAAACTAAACAAGTAATTGTTTATTTTGGTCTCTGGTAAAGTTATTCTGTCTTATTTATACAACCGGCCTCTCAGTCTGCTTCTCTGTGTGTGAGTCTGCACGCACGCTGCGATAATAATTATTATAATATATTAGTTAGTTTCCATGTCTACAAAAATAAAAAATTATCCATTGTATTTTATTTCAGTAGATAACAGGGAAATGAAATGAATTATAGAAGAGCTCAAAGAAAGAGTGTGCAGTGTGTGTTATTGTGTTATATATTGTTATTGATTATGATAAATAAATGTATAATAAACTATATTTCGTTTCATTTCCCTGTTATCTAACGAAATAAAATACAATGGATAATTTTTGCTTTATGTAGACACTGAAATGAACTGTAATATATTATAATTACTATTATCGCAGCGTGCAGCGCAGCACGCAGATGGAGAGAGCCGGTTGTATAAATAAGACAGAATAACTTTACCAAATTGATTTGGGATCACGTTATTGGAAGCATGCAAAATTTGAATGATGCTAGGCCAGACTAGTGTGTCTGTCGCTTGTTTTTGCGCTAAAAAATGGTTGGGGTGCTTTATAGAGGGTCGGGCAGGGAATGATCACAAATTTTTTTTTTACTTGGCCTAATTTCAGTGTCTTAATTTCGTTTATTTCGTGTGAAACACCATTCTCTCTCTCTCTCCGTGTATGATTGGGCTATAGCAAGAATCTCTCTCTCTCTGCATGTGTGTTTGATCGCCTATAGCAAGAATCTCTCGCTCTCTCTCTGCGTGTTTGATGGGGCTATAGCACAAATCTCTGTCTCTCTCTCTCTCTCACAGCATGTCTGCTTGGGGGGTGGGGGTGGGGGGGTCGGTGATGAAGGGGGCACTCCTTCGGCAGCCGCTGTGCCGATAATACCGTATACCACAGTAATTTCTCAAGCTCATACCACGTTATGAAAAACACCAATACCGCCCAACCCTAGTTGCAGCCCTAACTAATATTTTCCAAAAAGAATTTCAAATTTTTTATTAACTTGACCACATACCAGCTATCCATTTTGCATCAGTGCATTTTAAATAAGTTTTAGCAGCTTCTTTTTTGCAGGATACAGCTTTAACTTACACTTGTGGATTGCTCAGCAAACTTTTTTCACAGAAAATGATGTCTGCAAGCGTTCCTGAGCTCATGCAGTGATTTCCAGTACAGAATCATGCCTGTTTTTAATGCAGTGCTGTCTGAGGGCCCAAGATCATGCTCTATAGATAGTGGGATATTCAAAGTCTTCAGAATTTTAAGCTGAGGAACATCTTTCTGAAAAATTGTTCCACAATTGTTAGACACAGTTTTATGCAAATTGCTGAATATCTGCCCATACTTGCCTCACTATAATGCTGTCCTTAGTTGCAAATTACTTTTCCCGCCTTTGGTTGGCCAGTCCCAATTTTTTTGAGACTGCTGCCATCAACTTAAATTCATTAATATTTTTTTCATGATATTCGTCACTTTCACAATTCTCAGAATGCACCGCGCAACCGGCAACATCCGGTTCATAATTTTCTCCTGTTTTTCTCTTGTTTATGTCTGTGCCAGCTACGCCAGTAGTGTAGCTTAGTATTGATAGCATGCAACACGATATATTGCAACAATGTGTTTACACTAAAAACCCACTACATAAATTGAAAATACAAGTTGACACAACAAGATATGATGTTTAATATCCAAAGAAATATCTGCATATAGTTACAAAAGCTATTAGATATCACATAAGTATTTACTTACCAAATAAAGTTGTAAACAGTGTATGTAGCTAGCTGGCACAGACATAAACAAGAGCGCGGTGCATTCTGGGAATTGTGAAAGTGGCAAAAGGTAAAATGTCCCACTTTCAACAACTGATATGTGATCTATGTCCTATTGTGAATAAAATAATGGTCTACAAGGTTTGCAAATAATTGCATTCTCTCTTTATTTAAATTTTACACAACATCCCAACTTTTTTACATTGGGATTGTTTATCTTTTAAACATGATCAAATGTATATAACAAGACAGATTTGTTGCATTTATTATACTAAATATTATAAGATGATTTCCAATGAATAATTATTAGTATGGATTTAATAATAAGTGTCAGCAGTATTCAATATTTAAAGTCTAGAAAATGTACTGCTAAAAGGTTTTAACAGACCAATTACATTACACAGTTTATAATTGCAGCCAACGAAATAAACATCTTTTATTTAGGATCTTAAGTGAATTGAATTCACATACAGATTACAAATCATAAACCAAAATTCAATGTGGCTGCTATAAAGACGAAAACTCATGCACTCAGTTTTCACTCTCACACACCCAATAAGGATTTTGTACATGTTGAAAAATGTCTAATTTGGAATAAATTATAGCTTAAAATAATTATTTATCAATAATGTTGCTCTTTGAAATTAGCATGTAAACTAGTATGTGTGTTATCAGAAGAGCATCACACTCGGTTTGGCCCAAAGTTCATATTTTTATACGCACCACATATCCTGGAAGGCTCCTGGACTCCATTTCAGAACGTCTCCTTCTCTACCAGCTACACCCAAATAACAATCATGAACAGAAACTTTAAAAAGAATCTTACATGAGCAAAACCTTAAAAAAACTCAAAACACTACAAATGTCTTTCCGGTTTGAAAAGCTTGTCAAAATAAAAGTCTTCGTCGTTTATTATTGATGCTTAATTTTATGTTGAAATACAATGTTTATAATTGTTTCCAAAAACGCAGCACAAAAGTCCGCTGAGCAGGTGATTATTATGTATCTATACGAAATCCCCATGTCATGGGAATTGTAGTTCAATTATATTTTAATCCGCACTGTTCTATTGCTGTTCCAAATACTATGTATAGTGCATGTATGTGACCCCTCCAGGGAAAACCAGAGCAAAGTCGCTGGCCAATTTATTGAGATATGGTGTTGTTCAGCCTGTCACTCACATTAGCGACAAAACTTAGCCACTCGGTTTTACTGCTGTAAATGAAAGATAATAGTCTCAGATATCTATCGTAGGACATATTTTGATCAAAAACAAAACTTAAATTCATCAAAACAGTTGTTTTTGTGCAGTAAGCCATTCAGCAAATTTGCAGATTTTACCTGAAAAACGGGTTTATGTGACCCCTCGAATGCGGACGTAGAACTACTTCTACCGCGGAAGTACACAAGCTTGTTGGGTGTCATTCGGCTCCTGAACTACTTCTCTTCACTGTAGAATTCATTGGTAGAATTGTGTTTGCGCTCATGTATCCATCCACCAAACGTGAGCAGGTCAGATGTCTTCAGCAAATGTAAACAAAGCAATTTTTGCCTGCGTCGTCTTTTAGTATTAATTTCTGCTATATTTGGATTTATTTTTTTATAATTTTTTAAGCGTTTCTGGTGTATTAATGTCTTGTGACACAAATAAACTGAGTTGAGTTTCAGTATGCTATCTCTCAGCATGCTCTATGAAAGTAAGAGAGATAATCGACTGAAACTTTGTGTGAAGCTTCCTTTAACAGCACTCTTTACAAATATGCTAATAACTCATATTTTAAAAAATGACTTTGACCCGGTTTTCCCTGGCGGGGTCACATATACTGGTTACTGTACTTGTATGGTCGCAAAACTAGTTTCACAAACGCTGCTGTGGTAAACCCTATGTTAAAATGAATAGTGATTCAAATTGTTTGGAATACAAGTAGGCTATAGTTATGGAATCCCACAATAACCACTTAAAATAAAATTCAAATCCAGTACTTGAGATGAAATGATATCTCAAAATGACACCAACAAAAAAATCATTATTTGTTCCAGAATTAAAAACTGGAATATGAAAAAACTATTCATTATTCATTTGTCGTTTTAAATATAAAACAAAAAATGTGCTTTCATTTTGTGTTTTTCATTTGTTGCTCAAAATAAAAATGTGAAATTAATTAAAGCCGAATTTATTTTCTGAGTTTGGGTAACCCGGGAGTTACTGGAAGTTCATTGAAACTGTTTCTGCACACTCATTAGTATTGCACTACATATATGGGTACAATATTATAGGGAGAGAGGATTTAGTTTACTAAATAGCGATGAAAATACGAATGAATTCATTAACGTCCGTCAGTTGAACTGTGTTTATATTCCTAGTTGTTTTTAACAGTCAGCTACGTTATATTGTTTAACACATAACCCTCACATTAACCAACTACACGGGGAAATGTGCGAGTTTTACAGCATCCAGTGTTTACAATGTTGCCAGATTTGGTGTTTTCATGCCTAATTGGTCGGGCTGTGTTAGAGATTGAACAGAGAAACTGTGCTGATGACTGCGGTCAAACCAGCCTCCACTCCGAAAAGCTTGGGCAAACTAGCCCCCACGCTGTTTTCGTGATCACGCATATACGAAACATTACGACAAAAGCGTACAGATGAACTAATTACAAAATAAAAGCCACAAATACTTCATTGGAAATAGTAAAAATCACAAATGTTATAGTTTAAAAGGCTTTTATTTTGAAATCTGTTCATCTACACGCTCTTGCCGTATTGTATAGTATATGCGGAATCAAGAAAATAGCGTGGGGACTATGGAGTTATAGAGGGGGGCTAGTTTGACAATGCTTTTCAGAGTGGAGGCTGGCTTGACCGCAGTTGCTGATGGGTGGACAAAACTGCTAATTGCAGAGACATTACAGTTTCAGTGCGCCAAGTCAAATAACTCAAAACTTTCCTACATTGAGTTGCAGAAGATAAAAAATCTTAACACACACACCCCGCGCATTATATTATATTACATTATAAATTACATTATATTTACTACTACTACTACTACTACTACTACTACTAATAATAATAATAATAATAATAATATCTGTGATATAGGGCGTTCTATGTCAGACATCGGGATGGAGATTTTTGGGGACCTGGCAACCCTGCTGATGTTTAACCTAGATCTGCTCCACACGTCTACGTAAAGTCACCCTTTAATAAGTAATCCTGCAAAAGGCGAAAAACGTAAATTATTTCTTTTAACAAACAATGAACCATAAATGTAATTAAACGATAAAGTGCAAACCTTTTCATCCTTCACCAAAACGACTCTGATTCGTAAAACTTTATCCGGAAATGACGTGGTTATGCGCATGAGTGGTACAAATCAGGCAGGGTGAACGGATCGGAGAGTTACAGGCGTATTCAATTTTATTGAAGTTAATTTAAACAGAGTTGGTGCTGTTTAGATAACCAACTTTGCGGGATCACTGTTGCCAAATTGGACGGTTCCTTTTTATTGGGCATTTTATTTGAAAACTGTGGATTAATTATTTTGCCGTTTTCTTTTTAAATTAAATATATCGTTTTATAATACAACTGTACATAGTTCTGATATTGGACGTTGGAATGATCTATTATTCTGCATTGGAAGTTTATTATTATTTATTTTTTCTAGTTTTGTGAACATCATACGTTGAAAACTGAAGACATTCAAATAAAATAATTTAAATGTACTTCATAATTTATAATGACTAATGATTTTAAATATATTAGCAATTTTTTGTCTATGTTGGTTTAACTTTTGAAATATTAAGTATTATTTGTAATTTAGGGTGGCGTTTTATTTTGAAACAGGATTTGATAACCGCTGTAGTTATCTGGCAACCCTTATGCAGACCTTTCACAGTAACAACAATGGCGGCGAGATGTGAGTGGAAAGTGTGTAACGGAACTAACGAAAAAGTGGATGATACCGCCGTTATTGGTAATGTTACATTTTTAAACTCTCTTTATTTGACAGCATATATACATATGGGTGAACCGCGGAGTTGAAATAAAAGGATATATATTTTTTCAGGCCCCACGTGGACTGATCCAAGATTGTGTTTATACGTTTCTTATTAACATCGGATGACGTTATGTATTATTACATGTAAAAAGTTATTTTGATCTCCTAAAGATTCCTTTTGCAATTTTTAGTTACATTTTCCAATGGACATGTGAAAAATTCTGACCACCTGGACTTCCAGCTCTTCAAACACGTAGATGGAGCTAACCCAAGAAAGAAGAGCAGACGGATTGTGGTAACATACTCTGAAATGCACAGTATAAACTGACTGGAAGTAGGGGGGTGTTAATTTGAAAATGTCACCAGATCTGCTATGTACCCACAAAAAATAAAAATATACATAAAACCAATTAGAATGGTATATAATATAGTTAATATGGGCTTAAAAACTCATATGGACGGAGACTTAGAATAATCAAGAAAGAGTGTCGGGTGTAAAATTTTGATAATTATCAGTATTTCATGAATGGTTGCAGCTACAGTCCTGCAAATTGGCTTAAAATAACCAGAAACCATATGTTTATATTAAACTTTAATAGTAGCAATAGACTTTTTGACAACCCTTTCAAGTTATTTGAGAAACATTTTCATCAAAATCAACAATGAAGTTGGTATTTCATCAAAAATTGTCACTCAACAGCCCTTTACACTGATTAAAACTATAAAAAGAATTTAAAATAGACACAAGGTAGAATGTCAAGCGATATTTCACACTAGTAAAGCCCCAAAAACAGATTTTCTCATATTGTGGTGAAAGTATTGCCCCTAGCCATATATATTTACAGAAATGCATATAGAAAGGATCTCTAGGATCAATACTTTTCTTTGTCGACCTGAAGATCTTTATATGGCTCGTCCATATGGGTTTTCGGCTTATTTTTACAAACCACTGCCGTAGCAGTGCTAGAATAGGTACAGGTAACACAAAAAGGTGAGTACACAAACAATCTGGAATTATCACCCCCCTACTAGAAGAATTTTAACATAAGTCAATACAATGCAAAAATAGAATAGTAAAGAAAACCAGGTGAGGCACAATACATTCTATGGGCAGCATCTGAGTCGTCAGTGAAACTACACACAACCCGATTTGCTCAATTAATTGAACCACAAATGTACCTCATAAATGAAATTCCCAAAAGCATAATCCGTTGTTGTGAATTCGGCACCCCCGCGGTGAGATGCGTACCATGTCAGGAGACTTAACTTTGATATTTCTTTTAATTTGGTTATTGTGGCTCAGGGAAATTAAATACAATAAATTCCTAACATGAGTAAATGAAAAACATTTTACTGAGGTAGGATGACTGCCTGCGTGTTATCTACCTGTTAACTTTGATTAAATTGTCGACGTGATTCATTATATTGCCTTGCTAGCAGTGGCTGTGATATCTTTTGAGTAGCAAGACTATAAACAATATTCACATAAGCTCACATATCCGGGGGCGGCACGGTGGCTTAGTGGTTAGCATGTTTGCCTCTCAGCGCTGAGGTCTTGGGTTCGAGTCCACATCTGAGCGGAGTTTCCATGTTCTCCCCGTGTCTGCGTGGGTTTCCTCCGGGGACTCCGGTTTCCTCCCACAGTCCAAAAACATGGAGATCAGGTGAATTGGCTACTCTAAAATTACCCTGGTGTGTGTGAATGTGTATGTCTGTGTATGAATGTGTGTATGTATATTTGCCCAGATATGGTTGGCACTCTGTCCTGGGTGATCCCCTAGTGCTCGATGCAGTCCTCCAGGTGGACGGTCGTTTCCGTTTGAGAGTACGCTGTGCGCGATTGGCTGCCGCTTCTTGCCGGTGTGTGAGATTGAGTCTGTGTAAATGGAGTGTGTTGATTGTAAAGCGTCCTTGGGTTTGAGAAAGGCGCTATATAAGTGTAACGTTCATTCATATACAAAACATTGTTTTTCTTGGCTGCTTCCGGCATGGGGTCTGTGTAAGTATGGCTCGCAGCTCATTATTGAAAGCGTGTTGCACAAGCGCAGTGTTTTCAACTGCTCACTTGCTTAAATGGACATTGACCAGCCAGCCGGCCCCATATCCTGCAACTAAATGAAGACTGCTGAAAATACTGAATTTACACAACATGTACAGGAATATTTTAACTGTATTGGGAACTACTGTCATTTTCATAAGTCAAATACACAATGATAGAAAATATTTAAATAAAATAAATGTAAACGGACTTAGTGATTTTTCTCACTGCTTCACAGCAACGTCTGGAGGGGCCGGGCCCCACCTGCCCCTACGGTGGAGACGTCCATGCATTGGAACCTTGGTTATCATACAATTTGGTTATCTTTGACTTTTTCTTTCAGGGAAATTTTGTTGGTTATTGTTCATCTGTCCTGTATTCGTATGTGTGCCCATGTGACTCGTTATAAATTCACAAAAACAAAAAAATTTTCATTAATTCTGGCTTTATTTCTGGTTGATCAATTAAGACAAAATAAAATACGTCACACTAAAGCCACCTGATGATTAAAAATATCGTCCGAGAATGAGTGCACAATACAAAGGTGTGTGGACCACATTGGCGCACACTAAAATGCAGGTTAAACCCATAAGAGTGATGTTAAATTTAATTTATCCATTTCATTAGTCTTGTATTTTTTTCTCATTGTTTTTTGTATGTAAAACTATAGTTATTGTATATAAAATGTATCTTTTGTTAATATTTTGGAGTGTCTTTATTTCTTATGTGAAATACTGCTTTATCATTCATTTCGGTTACATTAGAACAGATTAATGATGAAAACAGAGGTTTCATTGTGTTTGATTTGTGTTATAGGTTGCAGAGTCAGAAAGACTGGCCTATGTGGGGAGCAACTTTGGATCTGGTGCTTTACAGTGTAACCATCTGTGCAGGTATGTTAAACCAGGCTTTCCGAAGTCTAGTCCTGTAGACCTGTTACTTAGTTTTGTTGAGTGTACCTGTATACATTTCCCCGATTTATGTCACATAATAGGAACATGGCAAAGACATATACTGTTCAGCCACTTCATTTTCTGTCTACACTCGTTGTTTATTTTATGAGCTCCAGTGACCATATTCATGCCTTGCAGTCACATGGTTTTGTTGTGGTCGCCACCATGTTGAGTATTTCAGACAACAAAAAGAATGGAGCAGACTTTGCACTTGAACTTGGCAGAGCACAAACGATACTTGGAATAAATTTCTTCAATTTTTATCATATGATATATTTATTACCTGAGCTTTTTTGACCACTGGCTTTTTCATGATATTTACATATACTTAATTCAAAAGCCATCACTTTATTCAGGTCAAAGTTTGAAAGCCTACAAAAGTACAGATGCATACCAATACTTCACATGAAGCTGAGTAATGGTGCCAACTAGGGCTGGGCGATAAACCGAAAATTTACCGATACCGAAATTTATGACGATAACTGACGTCATTTTGCCCATGTCGGTATTTTCGGCATCTTAAAAATGAAAAAAGTCGTTTTGCCTTTTTTGGTAACTACATTCCTGTCCCTTTAAGATGTTGCGCTCCGAGCTGTTTGTAGGGCAGCATGTAGTCACTTGACTACAGGCTGCTCTAACAGCGCGGGCTTTACGGAGAATAGTCTGACTGCAGAGCCACAAATTTACGCCAGCAGTTTCACACCAGTGGCAGCGCATACACGGTAAACACATGTAAACTGTCAATGTTAAAGGAGGTTTGCGACGGTTATGTGTTCCAATGCATATTTCCATACAAGAAGGAAGATTGTTGCTGATATATGAGCAATGTTACACATTCTGCGACAAATATCATTACACAGCCCCAGACCATGACATTCCCACCATTCTTGACTGTAGGCATGACACACTTATCTTTGTACTCTTCACCTGATTGTCGCCACACATGCTTGAGACCATCTGAACCAACTAAATTAATCTTCATCATAGGACATAGGTCCTTTCTTGTGTACAGACTTCAGAAAAGGCATCCTTCTGGGGTGACAGCCATGCAGTTTGATGTTGTGTGCAGCATATGGTCGGGGCAGTGACAGGCTGACCCTCCCACTTCTTCAATCTCTGCAGCAATGCTGACAGCACTCCTGTGTCTATCTTTCAGACAATATTTGGATGTGACGCTGAACACATTTACTCAGCTTCTTTGGACGACCAATGCGAGGTCTGTTCTGAGTGGACCCTGCTCTTTTAAAATGCTGCATGATCTTGGTTACTCAGTTTCAGGGTGTTGGCAAACTTCTTGTAGCCTTGGCAGGGCCTAAATTTCAGTGCGGGATTGTGGGAATTGCGCACTATTTCTTCAATTCCTGCAATTTTAGCCTTAATACTGCGGAAAACTTCCGCAAATAATTACAGCAAAAACGTTTAGCAAAACATTAGCTCGGTTTGTATTTTGATACGGACGGATGGTCTGATGGACCGACTTCCATACTGGACGCTGCACTCGGCATGCTCACTCTTCTTCGGTCTACAGAGCTACAAGAACCTTCTACTTTAGAGGCATTTCTCTCCGTCAACTTTCAGAACCAACACAGTCACTGATAAGAACTTGTAGCGTGCAAACATGGAGCGCTGGCTAAAACGCAAATCTCCATCTGAAATTGAACCCGCTCAGAAAAATAGCACCGGTGCTGCCGGTCTGGCTCCCCGGCAAATTCCGACTCCCCTTCGCGTGCACGCGCATCACACAGCAGTATAAGCAGAACACATCGCACTCGCTGTTTCTGTATTTAAATAACTATTTTTATCATTACTTTCACAGAAAACAGAACATCTCATAAAGCGTTAGTTGTGTTATATGTAACAAACAGAAGTCCTAAATAATTTCATATTATTAGAACATTGTTAAAACAAAATACACAACCGAGATTCTGCTACAGCTCCTATCATCTCGTGTTATTGTTCTAAATTCAGTGATTCGCATCTTTTCAGAAGAAATAATGACATTGTACGCTATTTTAACCCTTGTGTTGTCTTGCGGGTCAGAATTGACCCACTACCATGTTTAGCAGTAGAAAAGATACCTTAAACTATCTTTTTCCAATTTGAAATTTTATGACTTTTCCTAAAGTGACCACATCATTAGAAAAAGTGATACGGGAGAACATGGAAACTCCGCTCAGATGTGGACTCAAACCCAAGACCTCAGCGCTGAGAGGCGAATGTGTTACACGTTTTACAGTAGATGTTTTACAGTTCAACAGGTCCTGGATGAGATATTTTCAGGAGCTCAGGAGGAACAAGAGGATGAGGATGTATCTGAAGAGGAAGATGCATCTTCAGATGAAGAAGAAGAAGAAGAAGAAGAAATCCCTCAAGCTGGCAGACATTTTTGTGAAAGAACGGCAAAATTATTTGGTCCTCATCAAATTTAGACAGCAAACAGGGAAGAACAGCAGCATCAAACATCATAAGGATGACTCCAGGGCCAACAAGGTATTCAGCAGCTCACGTCCAGGACATTTCATCCACCTTTCTCATATTCATCACACCAGCCATTGGAAAAATTATCCTGGAGAATACAAATTTGGAGGGTTTCTGGAAATATAGAGAAAACTGGAAAAATATGGAAGAGCTTGACCTGCGTGGCTACATAGGGCTTTTGATATATTAGCAGGTGCATACAGGTCCTGTGGCAAGGCTACATATAGTCTCTGGGATCCAGATAGTGGAAGGGCAATTTTTCGTGCTACAGTGCCGCTGAAAATCTTTCACACTTTCTCAAGAATGCTGAGATTTGACAACCATAATTCACTTCCTAAAAATATAAAAGAATAAACTGTTGACAATAGTTAGATTGTTGAGTTTTTTTTCCTTTCAATATAATTAATTCAGAATTACAGAATTTTATATAATAGCAATAATAAACCTTGTGTGTAAGTACTGTGTAAAAGAAAACTTATGACAGGTGGGTTGTGGGGGGAAAAAAAGTAATACTGTTCACTGGTGATTATCTTTTTGTATTGTGTAACAAAAAATACATGATAAAAAAAATAATTAAATTGAGTTTAACTGATATAAGATTTTCATCATGCAAAATAGATTTTGGATTTAAAATTAAATTAAGCTGCTTTATTTTGGGGCTTCAGTAGTGCGGGTCATTTTTGACCCATAGGACAAGGGGAGTAAACAGGATGTTAAGGTCGCACAAGGTTTAATGTTCTCTGACCCAGAGCTGAGTTATAAACAAATCAAGTGTGCTTACACAGTGAATATGCCCGTGTTAAATCAACACTAAATTAACACTGAGGGTCTCAAAATGTATATCTTTGGCAAAAAAATATCCTTGGCAAGAATATATCCTTGGCTCGAACTTAATAGCAGTGAAATGAGTTGCTCGATTTGTAAAATGTATGGCGCTGTGCCTTTTAACAGCCGATGCTACAAAATGTCGACTATTAAGTCGCCACTTGGCTAGTGTTTCTCATACAGCAGCACTGAAAAGAGAGCGCGAGGCTGTTTTGGCTAAAAATGTGTGTGTGTGTGTGTGTGTGTGTGTGTGTGTATATATATATATATATATATATATATATATATTAGTTCAGCTAATATCTTAAGTTGAAGCACAGCAACAAAACTCTCCAAAGGACAAGGTGAGACCTGTAGTTAAGCTCACCAGTAGTATCCCCCCCAAAAAAAACAAAAAAAAACAAAACAAAAAGTAGAAATCCCCCTCATGTGACTCATTTAAGGAGGGAATTCCCCCTCATTTTGAAAAATGAATTTCAGGCCCTGGCCATGACCATCTTCATGTAGCGCAACAGTTTGTCTTTAAAGGTCCTCAGAGAGTTCTTTGCCATGAGGTGCCATGTTGGAACTTTCAGTGACCAGTGTGAGAGCTGTACTACAAAATTGAGCACACCTGCTCCATATGCACACCTGAGACCTAGTAACACTAACAAGTCACATGACATTTTGGAGGGAAAATGAAAAGCAGTGCTCAATTTGGACATTCAGTGGTAGTGGTCAATCCATGGTAGAGATGTTACTCCTGAAAATTCCTGCTGATCAAAATCCACATAAGCTCAATCAAGAATTTATCTAAACAGTAAAGTTTCAGTGTAACATTCAAAAATAAAATAAAGGTCTCAATTAAATACCATAGTACCTGCTAAACAAGGCCCTAATTACAGGATCAGTACCAAAACTAAAATGCATGTACACATTTACTGTAAATTAATGTAATGGTCATTTGTAAAGAGGTCATTTCACCGCTTGCTGTTTTTGTCATCCTCAGCTTTCTTTCCCTGTATAGTCTCTCCTAGACATTCATTTGTGCACAGTATTGTCAAATCTCTTCAAAAATTACAAAAAGCATTCCTCCAGTTCAGAGCTCTCTAGCAGACCAAGCCATGCGCTTCTGTCCCCTAGGCTAAAATGAGTGAACTAGTCTTTTGCACCAAATATCATTAAGATTGCCACTATCAGAACGATACATCCTCACCAGGTGTTCATATTACTGTAGGACCCCGTGCATCCAGCGGTCCCATTCAAGCTCATTCAACGGTCTTGAACATGTTATTTTGTTCCAGAAATAACAAAAGAATTCATCTATGCCACCGCACAGACAGGGGCGCCTCAAACGCCCTGGGTTGGCAAGACCCCTGGAGTCCCCTAACTCCTAGGTGTTCTAGTAGACTGGAGCAACAGCTTGGCAAAAATGCAATTCATCAAAATTGTTTTTAAGAAAGAAAGACCAATACTTGCACACAACAGAATGGGTTTTCACAGAAGAGAAAAATACAGGTACTTTACCTTTTGTTCGGAACTACAGCGGTCCGGGGCCCTTCTGGAGAGAGAGAGAGCCTCTTGTCTCAAGGGCTCAGCGTTCATGCTGCCCGAGTGAAGAGGAATGAGGTCTGTTTTGAACACCTCACCATGATGTCCTCCTCAGTCCCCAGACGGCACCCAGAACTCGTGCAGTCCTAGTTCATAGACGCCAAATTGTTATGGAAATCATGCGAGGAAAGCAGAGATGAAGATTAATAAGCAGAAAGCTTTATTGAAGATTAACAAATTCTCAGCCTTCACAAGACAGCCCCCTTGGGCCGCTCTTTCTTACATACCCCTAAAAAGAGCAACCATGTCTTGTTTCACAGGTTCATTTTAGGGTACAGACTGGAACAGATTTTATTAATACATTCTAGTCAGCAGAAATGATTGCAAAGCGTTGTTCTTACAAAGATTATGTAGATAAAAGTTCAAGTACTTCCAACAGACCATAATCTTAAAAACACAGAAGTTGGTACAAAACATGGAAGTAAGCAAAGTTAAAGCACTTCTTACTCAGATAAATGTTAAGTACAGTAGGTACAATGGATATGATGAATATATGAATTCCCTAACATGCCATTTGTTAATGCTTCAGCTATGGCAGCCTGAGTTACGTTTTCTTTGGCTTGCTCTTTTACAGATGAATGTTTTGGTCTCACATCCTCATTCACTGCAGTGATTAACACTATTCGTACTCATGCTGGTGTCTTTGCTTTAGGTGGTAAATAAATTTGATGTTGCCTTTTGTAGTAAAGAGTATCATCACTGATTTCCTGAATTAATTTGATTCTGATTCACAAAGTCACAGTTTTATTTGATTCATTTAGGGATATTTCAGTCACAACAGATTTTATTTGCATCTGAAGAGATTTTCGGGGAGAACTAATGTTGTAATTGTACAAGGAACACTCAACCTACCACTATTACTAATATTAGTGTTTACATGAAGAATGAACTCAAAACACACACCGCACATTTTATAGCCTCACGTTCTACAGTGATGTTTGAGAAAGTTAGACTGAGAAGTACACAGAAACGGAAAGCTTGGTGTGTGAATGAGAGAGAGAAACGCAGATCTTGGAGTTATACTTTGTGTGTTAATACAGAATATAACTTTTTACTTTCTGATTCACTGACTCACAAACTTTATTTGTGTGAATTAGAAACTTAGTCTGAGTATTTTTTTACACACATTCCTGTCTACAAACTTAATGAAGTAGCAACATGAACATTAAATGTAATGTTAAGCTTTCCAAGTGCAGTGGAATAAGAACGGAAACCATCTGGGTAGCTTTACGCAATCTGCATAGTGCGCTTGTGCATGTGAACAGAAATGGTAAAAGTGTTGCGCAGTACAATGAATGGTCACGCGAATGCAAAGAGAAGTAGTCTAATTTTTGAAGATCAGTCTCATGTTTATTTGAATCAATATTGCATCATCCAAATGAAGATGGATTTGAATTGAAAATTCTATTTTAAGCCCTAGTAGTAATGGTACTTTTGCACATTTGTTGTTTCCTGTTTTGCGTTTAAGTTCAAGTCACGTTCACGTGCCTGTGTCACAAACTCACGCTTACGTCACAATATTGCAATATTTTATAAGTCTTATCGAATTTTAAAACATACCAGTATTATTGTGAACGATATTATATCGCCCACCCCTAACACACGGTAAGAAAACTGTACAGAACACTCTTCTGTTCATAATGATTGTTTCTCAAATTTATCCTCTCCGTTGCAGAGCAGATACTTTCTCCAAGATGTTATCCAAGCCACAGTTCACAATCTGAGAGCCCAATAGCTGCCCATCATATAATCAACATTCAGCTTCTGGGGGGGATTGGACCGCTGACCTAACCTCTTTAATTTTTCGATACCAGAGCAACACTTAATCCAATCAGCGGAGCACCCTTAATCAATGATCCAAAATAGGAATAATGTCCTTCACGGAAGGAGTCACCAGGCACACGACGTCCATCCTTTAGCCAGCTGTACATTCCATCAGGACAGGCAGGTTCCCCCAAACACAGACTTCTCGTCGAGTAGATGGTGTCAATTAAGTTGAGACCATTCAATCATCTTGTTTCGAAGAGGAGTGCTAAAAGTCTCTTAAAGTATTAAAGTGTAGCAGACAAGACAGGAGAACAAGCAGGGAGGTAGGAGGGTAGGAGAGGAAGGAAAGTGTTAACGCCTTGAACGAGAGCCAAAGAGAGATCATGATTTTAGCACTAGGCTGTAATTGTACCTAGAGCCTTCCACTGGTTTTTTTGACTGCAGCCAAGAAACAAAACACATTCAATAACATTTCTGACCTCTCTTTTGACTTTTTCTTGAAATGTAAATTTTTGTAAAGTATTACGCTTATAACTGCCTAATGCCCATCTCACGTTTTATGTTAAAATAAACATTTGGGTAGAACTGTCGCTAATTCTATGTAATTGATGTGGTGGGTTATTGTGAAGTAGGTCTTAAATTCCATTTCAAGTGGCGTTAAAGTCTTGAATTTAATTAGCCTTAAGCTGTAGGAACCCTGTGTATGGGTCATTCTCAGTGACAGTAATGTATTGGTGGTGTTAGTATGTGTTGCATTGGAGTCAGACATGGGAACAAGTCACTAAGTTGCAAGTAACAAGTAAGTCCCAAGTCAATACAA
>BRDA01036449.1:29339-49587 GCA_036984385.1 Crenuchus spilurus | reverse complement strand
GTCAGTGTTGCTTCCTAACTGGACAGGTTGGTTTCACAGAAATGTGGTTGACTTGGAGTTACATTGTGTTGTTTAAGTGTTCCCTTTATTTTTTTTGAGCAGTGTATATCCATTTTCTTTGCTAAAGTTCCCTTGGAGAACCATTTTTTTAAACAGTGTACCTTTTTAATTTTATTGAATTAAGGCATCTTTAGGCCTTATGAGTGAAAGTAAGGCACACATTTAAATTAATATTTAAATTGTTTATGCAGATTAACATATTTTATTAAGTAATCACTTTATTTCTCTTTCTCTAAAGAGTAATATGAATACTTTGTGTCCTGTAACCCTCATGGATTAGTTCGGCTGCACGTTTGTAGTAATTTAAATGTATAATCTCATGTATTCTCTCAGCAGCCCTTTTAACAGACGTTCAGTCCAGACTTAGCGATCGAGATTACAGGTATAATCACGTCAGATGTCAGAAATCTAGGACTAACAATGAAAATGAAGCTCTGTAGTTAAAGCTGTTCTCTTGCTCTGCTGTGCAGATTTATGACATTTTCCATGTAACCTCACTTCTGCTCCACAATAGAGCTCCGGTAAGGAAATATTCTTCGGATTCATTACACCAGGGTGTGTGTGTGTGTGTGTGTGTGTGTAAGAGCTATGGAATGTTTCCATTAAAATAGAGCAGGGTTCCTCACTTCAGACAGCACTTGCATGGTCAACTTATCCACAACTATGGAACATTGACTGTGTTCAGCCAAGATCTGAATCAGTCAGTTTTTGCTTAAACTAGGAAATGGCAACCAGGCCAAAATTATGTTTTCTATTTTGGCAGATTTTGGTTGTAATTATATGGCATGAATGTGTCCTGGTATAATTATGCATAACTCAATGTACTAAACAGGCAGTTTTCAGTATAGTGCTTTATTTGAAGTGTTTTTGAACCTGACAACTGATTTTAATATGCAGATGAACCAAGTTTCAAACATTTAGAAACTTTTCATAACTTAAATTTAGCAAACAGTTCTCTACTGTAACTTCTAAAACTGTTCAAAATTATATGTATTATTTTGGCACCATATTTGCTGTGTTTTACTGTATGTTGAAAAATTTTACTCTTTGTTGACAACTGAATAATTCTGTATGGATTACAGAGATTACATTTGAAAAAAGAACAGACGTTCATTAAACTGTAGAAATGTCTGTTCAAACAGATAAACATTTGGCAGGAAACACAGTGATGAATGTTTTTTATTTATAGCCAGAGTATTGATTTGATATCAAGTATCATGATACTAAAATTCTTCTATTGTGGCCCTATTTTGATCATTTGCAATTTTGGTTTATCCCGTTAACCCTCTGAAGTCAGTGCTCCTGCATGTGGGAGATTAAGGAAACTTCGCAAAATCAAGATACAAAACTAAACATACCATGGAAACCTTAAAGGGTCTGCTTTTCAAATATATATAGGTATATATAATATATTTATACAATAATATAAAATATATTTTTAGATATTTGAGAGAGAAGCTTAAATAAGCATTTTTCAGCGCGGGTCAGAACTCTGCACTTTATTTTCCACACGCTCATGTGATCTGTCATTCATATGATGACATGGTAATTTCAGACATTCCATTTATAGAGTAGTGACCAAGGAATGTGTGAAAACCCCCAACAAAGAGCTCTCACCTGAACAAAGACCTCTCACCTTTTGTGTTCACACCTATCTTATTATTATTCAATGTAGGGTTAGTGGCTGAGGAAAACAGTGTCACCTCACATTTGTTAAACTTTAGAAATAAAACCACAAACAATTTCTAAAAACTAATGACCAGTGTGTAGCAAACACCTCTGTTTATTCAGTGCTGAGCTCAAAAGTCTTGGTTAGAAATGTTTAGAGTGTTTGTTCACAATACATCAGCACATCTGAAAATAGGTTTTTGGAAAGTCTAAGTTTAGAGCAGATTTAATCAAAATATAGATTTATGACACTGTTACTGTTTTGACTGTTGTTCCTGAGTTGGTGCTAAACAAAAGCCTGTGTAACACTGGAGAAAAGAATTTTATATGGGTAAAAAGTCAGGGTACGTCAGACTTCATCAGAGTGTCTGAAAACCCCTCAAGACTCCAGAGGGTTAAAGTGCACAAATAGAAAGTACTGGAAATGTTTATTGTGTTTCATGTGTACAAAGCAACATGTCCCCTGTATTTAAATAGGCCTGAGTACGTACCCGACCCGGCTTACGTACTGGAAAAAATGAGTTCCCATCAATCATTAGGTCTGTTTGTCTTCACATAGGCCTGTGCAGGCCTGCTCCTGCTGAACTGTTTTTTTCACACCACTCATTTAAATTAATCAGACATCTGATTCAACAGATTCAGTTTCACTGAATATGTCTGGGTAGTATATACAGGTTATAACATATACAGTTAAAAACAAGAAGGAGAAAAAACCTAGAGGAAATAGTAGGAAAAAGGCAATAATATCAGCCCATTTGTCCACAAAGAAATTTAATCCTATTGGCCATAAAATTCCTGATCAGTGCATCCTGTTATGACATTTTTTATTAAATTACATTTAGCGATTATAATTAAAGTGGAACCTCAGTTATAGTTTGCCCTGGCTATCATACAATTTGGATATAGTCAACTTTTTGCGGGAATGTTTTGTCTCATGCATTTGTCATTCACCCAACGTCACAAACAAACATGTCACAATAAAGCGACGGCGCGCAGCGCTACCGCCTGAAAATGGGTGCTAAAACGGGTGTACAAAACAAACACATTTGGACCACATCAGCGCACACTGAAGCAGAGTATAAACCCATAAGAGTTATGTTAAATGTTCATTTATCCATTTCATTAGCCTTTTGTATTTATTTCTATTGATGTTTGTATGTAAATCTACAGTTATTCTATATAAAATCATGTATTTTAATCTGTTACAGATTAATTGTATTTACATTATTTTTTTATGGGTTACATGGCTTCAGTTATTGTTCATTTTGGTTATTGTCACACACTTTAGAATAGATTAATTATGGAAACCGAGGTTCCACTGTATCAGATTTGAAAATGAATAATTATGTGTGTCAGTATTTGTATTGGAAAAGAAAGTGACATCCTGTCTAGTATCTAATATTGTTGAACACTAACTTCAAGTCTCATTGCAGAATGCTTTACACAGCCTTATTTTAATTCTGCTCCAGTGTACCATGTTTATAAAATAGTGTTTTAACCTTGCTAAACCTGTTCCTCCTCATAACTCAGAGTAGCCTTGCTGTGTGGAGGTCATAACCCTGTAATCATGTTCATCCCTCTTTCCCCAACAGTACAAATGTTGGACAGCTACAGATTTTTTATTTTAGCATATTCCCCTAACAGTGATTACTGCGTCAGTGGGCAATATGATATTATCATTATTGTGATAAATTCCATTATAATTCTGTCCTCTGAGTATATTGCGGGTATCATCAGTACTTCTAGAGCAGCGAACAACTGCATGTATAATGAAAAAGAGATTTATTTTCATTTTAAAGGGCTTATAAATAAGATCTACCAGTATACCAACATAAACTCCATGAGTGTATAAATAAAACACTGTTTTTTATCGTGTTGTTTGATTTTTTTAATTACTAGAAATAACCAAAAATATTCATGTGACCTTTTTGAAGTGATTAAGAAGGAAAAATTGTGCTTATGCTTTATATATATATATGTGTGTGTGTGTGTGTGTGTGTGTGTGTGTGTGTGTGTGTGTTTTCTCAACATGTGGCACTGTTGTCCATTCCAATTAAAATTTAATTAAAATAAGTACATCTGGAAATTTTCTTGGTTTATTACGGTTGTCCTTCTTATTTAATTAAGTTGAAAATGTAAGTTTAGATTATAAGATAAAAAAATAAACATTAAATATTAATTAAAGAAAAAATAATAATAGAAATGGTCTGAACACCACAAGAAGTAAGTATTGTTCTGCTGCAAGCTTGAGTGTTAGATGCTGTATATATTAAAGCTATGTATAGACAAGGGTGTGGTGATAGGATGTGTATCATGATGCTGGATTTACAGTTAAATATATTATGATACTGTCAGCAAAGTGATTATATTGCAGTTTTTTTTTTTTTTATCAAATTTTAGGAACACTGTCAAAATATGAACACAATCATACCAATCATACCAAGTTCATAATTTATTGTAAAAATTTAAATTAATATTTCATATTCATTACACACAAGCTGACATATTTCAGGACTCTTTTTTTTTTTTTTTTAGCTCATACTGTTTATATTGTAGTTTTGTCAAATTTGACATTCTGAATTTCTGGTTTAAAAACTTCTCATGCAACTTAATATTAAAATGACTTTGAATTAAATCATAAACAATGAACTTTTACATGATATAATTTTTTTACACTAATATGCACAAAAGGACAATTTTATTAAGCATTTGACTTCATCACAGTTCCTGTAACTTCTAACATTATTGCACCACATGTTGGAAACTACAACTTAAAAGTCAGTAACTGTGATTTTGAGAATGTAATATTGTGATATGTTTTATGTTCTTACACCCTTGGTGTAAATGTTTGAATCAAGCTCCTCGGGTTTAGCTCCTATTTCATTTTGGTTGCAATTTCCGAGTCATTCTTTAAATTTACCTCCAGGTGTTTGGCAGGCTGTCTTATCCTGATTGACTTTCAGTATTAATCAGTTTACAGCGGTAGTCATGCTGGTTGTCTTTCTCACTGACTCTTACTGATATGGAAGTGTGCTTGCTCCAGCTTGCAACTGAACCACAGTCTGCCATGTAGGACTCTGCAGTCTTAACCACTACACTACAGCAACCGTTACCCACCACACTACCAATTATTTCATTCTTCCTAGTCACAAGGCAATAAGAGAGAGCTGTGTGGACTTTGAGATTGATGTAAGTGCTGTCATAAGCTACTGCTGTGAGTAACCTGCGTGGTTCTGGCGTTTCTTGTGCAATCTCATCCTGACCTTGACTTTGAGCTCGTTCTTGTAGGTGTTTAAAAGAATTATTTAGCCATTTTAATAAGGAGGCTTGCAGTCTGTATTTTTCAGTTTTTTGCTTGTGGGGACTGAATAGTGGAGATCTGCTTCCTCCCTGCTGATTGTCAGCTCTGAGCTGTCATTCTTGAGCTTATGCTGTCATTCCTGAACACTCTGACTCTTTGACCCTCGTCCTATTCCCCTCCAGCTTGTGCTTCAAAAGCAGATGACTGACATTTATCCCTTTTTAACACAATGGCTGCTGAGGAAATGGACTTATCCTCTGTGGACCTGATGTGAATCGGCTTTGCTTTATTCTGTGAGGCTTTCTCAGAGGTGTCTTTAACGTTGTTTTTATCATCGTTATTTCTCAGAAGTGTCTGTGGTGTACGTGGCGGTGTCTCACACGGTTCAGATTAGAGGTGGAAGAAAATATCAGTACGCTTGAGTGTCGCAATGTTATGCTGTGATACTGTGTCAGTTCTCAAAAACACGATATTGATTTTCAATGATTGACCTGTAAAGATCAGTGGCAGGTTCATTTTGTGTTGTGTTTTAACCTACAGCCACTAGATGTCAGCCCTTTATTCTATCTTCAACCATTAGACTCTTCCACTGTAATGGAAAGGGCACACTACTAACAGTAAAAGTACTACTAAAAATTAGGCCAAGTAAAAAAAAAAAATTGGTGATCATCCTTTTTCACCAAAATTTTGGGTCGGGGGGAGGTGTTTTTTTTTTTTTTTTTTTTTTTTTTGGTAGAAAAGTATTGTGGCGGCTTTTGGGGGTGTCGGCCAATCAGATGGCTGCGTGTTGTACGGTATTTGCATAAAGTTCTCTTGTGTGTTTATGGGGTCTATTTTGTAATTATTTGGGGTCTTTAAGAGGAGATTTTTGTATGTGTAATGATTGTTAGTTGTAGTCTAGTCTCTATGAGTTCTTTTTAGTGTGTTTTAGTTAAGTTACCGTTAATGTGTGTCTTAGTCAGTTATTCTGTCTTATTTATAGAACCGGCCCTCCGTCTGCTTCTCTGTGTGTGAGTCTGCGCGCACGCTGCGATAATAGTTATTATAATATATTACAGTTAGTTAAAATAATCCACTGTATTTTATTTCATTAGATAACAGGGAAATGAAACGAATTTTATTGGCCGACTGCAGTGTTTTTACGATGCTGGCCACTGCAAAAGCTATGATTTGCATCACAAAAACGACCGGCCATTGGTATTGACAATGAAGTGTACTGCACATGTGCAGAATTGATTTGGGATCACGTTTTTGGAAGCATGCAAAATTTGAATGATTCTAGGCCAGACTAGGGTGTTTGGCGCATTTTTTGTGTAAAAAAAAAAAAAAAAAAGGTCGGGTGCTTTTTAGAGGGTCGGGCGGGGATGATCACCAATTATTTTTTTTTACTTGGCCTTAGGGCTGCTAATCTTTGGAAATCGAGTGAATCGATCCAGAATTGTTTCTTGGGGTCACAAATCGATTTTTTTCCGATTCTTTCAAATACGAACGGAATACGTTGCTTTACCGTTGCAATCTCTGCAAATCGCCTGAGTCACGTCAAGCCCTTTCTTACCCGGGCCGGGTTGACGGTAAAATCCAAAGTGTTTCCAAATGGTTGCTTTCAAAGACAGCGGCTTGGCTTGCATGCCTGTACATAGCCGACGCTGCTTCCTTGTTTTGCCTAGCACTACGGTGGCTGAGGAGGCACATCCACACCCGCAAAAAGAATCCATTTTTTTAATCGTTCAATGTTACAAACGCGATTTGAGCTCAAAGCGATTTTTTCCTGCACCCCTAACTAAAAGTAGATTTTAAAAACTGAAATATTCACCTTACAGTATCGCGACTTATTGATTAGTAATTCTGTATCGTGACACACATTGCATCGCCAGGTTCTTGCCAATACACAGCTTTGGTTCAGATGAAGTGTGTGCTATTCTTCACCCTCTCAGTGTGGTGGGATATGTGGGACACCCAGGCAATGGTAGGATTGGACACAGATATGTTTAAAAAATCAACCCAGTATTATTTATCATTTTAGGAGCTGAACACTTGTGTTGCAATCAAGTTCTGGCGCATTCATTCTGTGGGAGTGGAGAACATTTTGGAATAAATGGGACAACATATGTTCTGAATGCTTCCTTGTAGCGTTGAGTCAGTGTTCAGCACCGCTTACAACACTAAACTGAAGTATTCACTGATTACTCACTGATCTCATACCTGTGTATAATAAAGAGCTCGGCTGAAACAAATGATGATGAACAGACAAAGAATGAAGTTGTGTTCAGTCATCTCTGGTTTCTCCTGCTGCTGGTCTGACTGTGTAGGTTTATCAGAGATGATAAAAGTGAGCCCATGTGTGTCAGGTGCTAATGACTTGAGGACTGGGTGTGTTAAGACGGTCTTTATGGACACTGGAATGTGGATAAACAGCTTTATAGCAGTGACGTTCTGACAACGGGGTTTGGGTGTGTTAATACATCTGAAATGTCTAATTATAATGATAATAACAGCCCTTTTCAGCCAATATGGAACAGGTTCTGTTTGAGTTCCTGCACCTCATTTTTCAGTTGGATTAGATTTTTAGATTACACTCAACTTTTTGAAAATGTGATTTGCACACAACAGAATTTGACCTCCAAATTAATCTGTGTAGTGAAATACACACACTAGTGAACACGCTAGGCTGTGCCCAAAGCGTTTGGCGCATTCTCACCAAAATAAATGTGTTCCGTAACCCCGAAAACTTTGTTCTCAGCTGGAGTCAAAGAACAGTAGCTTTGTCAGACATGTGTGAATGTGTTGAGTTGTACAGGAAAGAGAAGTCAACAATGGCAGTGTCCTGAGCTTGTAGTGTTCTGCGGGGAAAAGTGCCGCATTTGTTGTTATAGTTTGTCCACGCTCACGTTCTGCGGTGGAAACAGTGTAATAACACCACACATGATCACAGGTAGTCTTATATTTGGTTACTTCTGTTTACTTCCTGTGTTTTGTGCAAGGCCCTTCCCTGATGACTTAGTGCAAATGTAGGCCAGTTCACTGAATAGCACCACGGTTCTAAGAATCCTGAACATAACCACTTCCCACAAGATCCAGAAAAGACTTGGGGATCCACACATCTAGAATTTTTATGGCTGATTACCAGATATATTTAATACTGTGTTTCAAATGACCACGTGAAACACAATATTACATTTTCAGATCACTTGTCTGTTTAAATTACATTGTGTGTGTGTGTGTGTGTGTGTGTGTGTGTGTGTGTGTGTGTGCCACATTGATGTCTGGGTTAAATATCACTAAGGAATTGAGTGGAGTGAGTGGTTGTGTGTTCTGTGGGAAGTAAGCAGTGGCCTAAATCCCTTTTCCTCACGTCTCAACTGCTGTTTGATTTGCTTGAAGAAAATGACCAACTTCTATTTGAAATGTTTTGTGCTCCCTGAAAGGAGTTTCCTCTGCAGTGAGGCTGTTTGTACAGGCAGGGCTCCCAGCTGGAAGCTGAGCTCAAAGTTTTCACTAAATGGATTAAAAGATATTAAAGGATAAACTCAACCACACATGTTAATGTTGCTAACAATTAATAGAAGCTAATGGCCACCATGATGTCATTAGGGTTGGGCAGTGTGTGCTCTTTTTCAACCAACAAACCCTTTGCCAATATTACTTCTGTGGGAGAGCTTACATTGAGCGAGTGGTCTCTTTGATGTGGGAGAGTTAATTGGCAACATTTTCCAGTGCTGTGGTATTCCTTATTATTAAAGCCCTACCAATTTCAAGGGCAATTTTCCATAATTTTGCGGATGGTGTGTGTCATATCACTGATTTCATTCATTTTATGAGGAAGTTTGTATATTGTATCTGTATATTTCATAGCAGTTGTTAAATAAAGCTTCTTAATTGTATAGAATGTATGTAATAAGTGCAGTTTTGAACCATACAAACATCTTTCTCACAGTTTAATTTATATAGCATCTTTCTCCAACCCACACACACACACAGACAGACAGAGACAGTTTGAGGGGAAGTCATCAGTCCATGGCCTAGAATCACTTGAATTGCCCAGGGAAGAGTTTCTTTAGCTGTAGGGGAAGATCCCACTTAGGAAGCTTCCTATGTAGCATCAACGTTTCAGTGTCGCACACATCACTCAACCCAAGAAAGTCCATTATTTTGGGTATTTTTTAAAATTGTTTTATTGGGCATGGATATGTGAATCCAAAATATCACATAACAACCACAAGCTATTTTGAAGACCTTCAGTTAAAGTTCAGTGTGCTTGAATGTAGAATTTTGACAGCGTCTCGAGCCAAATTGGTCTTTTCCAGTTTCACAGGAAAAGCATTCATTCAGGATGTGTGATGTAATTTTCATGTTCATGATTTGATTGATAGTGTCCTAATTGACTGCTAAGTGGTGACTGTTCTTTCATTCATTAGTAGCACAAGTGACTTATTATTGTTCATAATTTAACTGTCATATTTGATATTCATTACATGTAAAATAACATATTTCAAGTCTTTTATTTGTTTTAATGTTGATTGTTTATAGTTCATGTTAATCCAATTAATCCGCTCCAGACAAAAAATAAATTTGATATAGAATAACTACAGTTTTACATACAGAACACAATGAGAAATAAAACACAAAAGACTAATGAAACTCTTACAGGTTTACGCTCTGTTTTAGAGTGTGCCGCTGTGGTCCAGTACACCTGTTTGTGCACCTGTTCTCGGGGTTCTCTGCCTCTATTTGTTTCTGACTCGTATTCAGGCAGTAGCGCCGCTCCATCACTTTAGTGTGACGTGTTTTAGTTTGTTTTGAGTGTTATCAACAAGAAACAAAGCCAGAGCAAAAACGGGAGACATGAGGGTGAGTGAAATTAACGGCGAGTCACATAGGCACGCCAACGAAAAACTGGTTGGATGAACAATAACTGTGACATAATTTCCCTGAAAAAAGTTGATGATATCCAGGGCGAAAGATAAGAGATTCCACTGTATTTGTAATTCAGCCAGAAAACAAAGGCTTGACATGTGACTTTACATGTAATAAATACAAAGTATGACAGTTTACCTTTTTTGAATTAAACTCTGAACACAAATTAACTTGTTTATATAGTTTTTTGGATGCACACTAGTTATCTTCCTGCTTCATGTTATTGTTGGCTATAGTTTACTATACTGCTGAGCCATGCATTGTGAGTTGTATTGTAAAAGGTACCTATGATTTTCTCTGTGTGTGTGTGTGTGTGTGTGTGTGTGTGTGTGTGATTGGATGTGTAGTTTATGAAATTCTTTTGCTGCTGAAACGGATGTTTATGTTGTGCCATAGTCTGTCATGTCCTAATGTCCTTTTGCATAACATTTGACATCTGAACACGTCCAGAAATCTGTGCCTTCAGATTTACCCGGATGATACAGCTGGCAGCGTGACCCACTTAGCAGCAGAACATCTGTCCGTCTGCTTCTCTCGCTCTCTTGATCCACATGGTCAAATCCTGCTTATCGTCAGTTGTCTTCAGTGAGACGAAACACAAGCAAATCAATGCTGATGTGAAAGCGCCGCGCTGTAACACTGTTTTTTGCGTGTTGAGAAACACTGATGTTCAGTCTATTAAAGAGCCAAAATCTTCAGTTTGATTTAAAAAGACCTCTTTTATGTTTGTTTAAAGTATTAGTTACATTTCTGGGGAAGTGCCCGTCAGGCTACAGTGCGGGACACGGCACAGAGTACTGTGTAGGGCAGCGGTGTCAAACTCGAGTCTTGGAGGGCTTCTCTGCTCTGACACTACTTTTAAACCTGGTCATTACGTGCTGTACACCTGAGCTGAATCAGGTGAGTTTGATCAGGAAAGTCACCAAACTGTGCAGGCATCCAGCCCTCCATGACTGGACTTTGACAGCCCTGGCATATGGTATGCACCTACACACTACTTACACTGTAGAGTCGATGCTGAAGCATAAAATAGACTTTAATGTTAAATTGGATGCCTAGCTTTTGGGGTATTTTTTGTATTCCCGAGTTTTCCTGCGTTTTATTGGATTATTGTGAGGTGGCATGCATACAGTTATCCCCACGGCCAACGTTCTTCAGAACCTCCAATGTGTGTAAATGTTTTCTTGAGTTCTTGTGTTTTTTCAATTTACTGTGGTGCTCGAGTTCTTAATGGAGACCCTGTGTTAAATGTCTTTAGGTATCCTCCTGGTTTGGGTGGGAGGGATGTCCCCTGTGAGTGCTGCTGTTTACTTGTTTCTACATGTCTGCAGGAGGCGGTCCAGGAGGGTTTCACTTGCTGTGATGACAGTAATCATCACTCAGTTAGCCATCAAATTAGCACGACAGTAGTATAGGTGTCATCACAGCCCTGTAAACAGCTTTGAAAAGGTGAATTGTGACCGTTTTTGTTAAGTTAAGCAACACAAATGCTGTTATAAGTGGACTTTGGATGGGAAATGAAAATTGTAGGATCTGGTGCTTTAAACTGAAGTTCAGGGCTTTTTTTGAATGGATGCTTTCTCTGTATTGTAGTGTGAGCTCAGAGGACAGCGTGAGTAGATTTCAAGTAGTTGCAGGTCAGATACACCCACTTTACTCAGCTCATTTTCACTTCCCGGCGGAGTAGAGGAACAGCGAAGTAATCCCATTTCTATGCTGTGTGTGTGTGTGTGTGTGAGAGCAGACAGTAAATCTTTAACACATGAGAAGCAGATAAAATGGCCCAAGAGGAATTGGAGCAGAAGTAAGTGACTGTGTGATGCAAGCCAATGGCACTAAGGTCTTATAACTTCGTACTAAGGGTCCCCACCCCCTCTTTTTCTTCTTTCCTCATTCCAGCTGCACTTACTAAAGTCTGCTCTCACCAGCTCCTGGCTCCTGGGGCTTGTATATGGCTCATATGTAGACTCAGCCAGTAGACGGCCAGATAAGGCCAAGCCCTGACGCGATTTTTCTGACTGCAGAGAACATGCTTGACATGACCTTTGCCACAGACAGTATATACAAGAGCAGACCCGGTGTACTTCATTTAAAGGCTCCGTAGTGTGGAAAACCCCATTTCCCCATTGATTTAATCAGGTTTACATGCAGCATGTAAACATTGTCAAATTAAAACAATGTCCTTCACTTCCCAGTCCTACAGTTAATGGAATCCTGGAGCCTGTTTTCAATTCATTGTTTTTGTCACATCATAGAACAGTGCATTACCTTTCTTACAGAAACTTAGTCCTACCCATTCACACAATAAAGAGCAGGAAAATAAAGTTAAAGGCAGGGTACCTACAAGGTAAGGAGAGGTTAGACAACAGTGATGTAAAAATGAATTATGACTGCTTTAATACAAATGTATTTCACCTTATAGTGAATGCTGTTATGTTGTCATTGGCTAACGTCAACAGACTGCATCTGAGTTCAAAGTTTGCTTCATGCTGTAAAAGCTTAGTCATCTAGTGTTCAGTTTTGCAAAAAATATGTCTGAGTGTTGCCATCATGTTTGTTTTACTTAATGATGATGAATGTGGGAGGAGGTATACATGTACAAGAGAGGCGAAATTCACAATGTCATTGATATCAATGTATTGTTGGATAACATTAATTTGTGTGCTTTTTACAACCTGAAAACCATAGTGTCCTACAACTGCTGCTGCTGATAACAGTCGTTCAATAAAGGAAGGCATTTATTCTGATTCTGTTGTTGATGGTGGTGTTGGTGGTGTTTTTATGTTAGTGGTGTTGATGTTCATAGTTTCTGTTGTTGATGTTGGTATTTGATGGTGTTGATGTAGGTGGTGATGTAGATTGTGGTGTTGGTGGTTGTGGAGTTGATGGTGGTGTTGTTGGTGTTGAGGTAGATGGTCGTGTTAATGGTGATGCTGTTGGTGGTGGTGATTATAGTTTTTGCTCTTGATGTTGGTGTTTGCAGAAGTGTTGTTATTTTTTGATGCTGTTAATGTTGTGTTGTTGGTGTTGACGGTGATGTAGATGATGGTGTTGGTGATGGTGGTCATGGTGGTTGTGATGATGATGGTTGTGTTTATTGGTTTATAGTGTTAGTGTTGTTGTTGGTGTTGACGTTGACAGCAATGTTGATGGTGGTTGTGATGATGGTTGTGGTGTTTGTTTATAGTGTTAGTGTTGGTGGTCGTGGTGTTGATGTTGACAGCGATGTTTGTGATGGTGGTCAGGGTGGTTGTGATTATGGTTGTGGTGTTAATGTTGTTGTTGATGGTGTTAATGTAGTTGTTGGTGGTGTTGACGTTGACAGCAATGCAGATGATGGTGTTAGTGATGGTGGTTGTGTTTATTTGTTTATAGTATTAGTGTTGGTGATGGTGGTGATGTTGACAGCAATGTAGATGATGGTGTTGGTGATGGTGGTCATGGTGGTTGTGGTGTTTGTTTATAGTGTTAGTGTTGGTGGTCGTGGTGTTGATGTTGACAGCGATGTTTGTGATGGTGGTCAGGGTGGTTGTGATTATGGTTGTGGTGTTAATGTTGTTGTTGATGGTGTTAATGTAGTTGTTGGTGGTGTTGACGTTGACAGCAATGCAGATGATGGTGTTAGTGATGGTGGTTGTGGTGATGGTTGTGTTTATTTGTTTATAGTGTTAGTGTTGGTGGTGGTGATGTTGACAGCGATGTAGATGATGGTGTTAGTGATGGTGGTTGTGGTGATGGTTGTGTTTATTTGTTTATAGTATTAGTGTTGGTGATGGTGGTGATGTTGACAGCAATGTAGATGGTGGTGTTGGTGATGGTGGTCATGGTGGTTGTGATGATGGTTGTGTTTATTTGTTTATAGTGTTAGTGTTGGTGGTGTTGACGGTGATTATATTTTTGTTTGTCACAATAGTTTATGTATTATGTTCATCACATTTTATTTATTCTTATTTCACAGAAAGTACATTTTTTTTAGAAAGTTGTGATAGAAATGTCAGCTTGGATCATCCTTCTTTGATACAAACATGCTTACTTGTATTTTCAGAAATTGAGGCATTGTGAACATTTTGATTTATAATTACTGTTATTAAATTAATGAAGGTCAGAAATGTGCTAAAAGGAAAAAAATGCTTTAAAGATATGAAATGGAAAAAGAAGACATTTTAATTGCTCTGCTTAAAGATGATGATTACACTGTAAACCTTTTAGCCATTCTCCCACAAGCCATAATGTTATGCATAGTTGCCCCCTACTTATTTCTATGCTATGAAAAGAAGCAGTCATTGGAGTGTTTTTAATCAAATGTATTTTCTCTGTAGTTGGACTCTTTGGTGCTTCTGTATAATTTCGTAGTTCAGGACAGTCCAGCTTCATACACAACACAGAACATGTGGGCTTTGATTTTTGTCTGGCTCAAGATTCAGATCTTGTCTTTGAAGCCAATCAAGTGCTATTACAGTTTGTGTAATGTGAGCTGGTAGAATCATGTTAAGTTTGTTGCTTTCTTTTCCCCCTCAGATAAGCACCTGCATTTCTGTTGGATGTCTCTACTGCCACAAAGTGGGATCCTGAGAGCTGGGTCGTAAATGACAAGGTGAGCAGTGCTGTTCAGTGTCCTTTGGCTCGCGGTGTACAGAGTTTGTAAACGACTGTAAAACATGCTCAAGTTACTGGATCGTCAGTTTAATTGTAGATTGACGTGATCCTATTTTATGGTTATGACTTGATGATTGAATTTAGTGTAAGCTGAGGCTCAGTGGGAGGCCACAGTACTGCTGCCTTTTTCCCAAATGGAGCTGTATTTGATTGACTCAGAAGAGTTGTAAATTTAGTGCCAAGGCTAAGACATAAGGGGGTGATCTGACTTATTTTCTTTCTGTTTAACAATTAGACTTTTACTGTGCAGTTGTTTCATAGGTCGAAGAATACAAGCCATAGGGTGCTGCAAACTTTGGAGTTTGGTGCCAGCAACAATAGACTTGGTCTTGCAGAAAGCACAATAACGTGTCTCTCCAAGCTCAAGTGGTCTTGACCATAAGTATACGGTCTGCAAACCTCCGTCCCTGAACAGGAAAGCCGTACATACCATGGATTTCTGTCTTTGCTCAGTATATGATTCGTGGCGATATATTTACAGCCTGTTTAAAAATGCCTTTTGTGAGGAATGACAGCTACTCGATGTCCAGTTCACAGAAGGTGAACCTGAGGCTCTGTTAATCCTCAGTGGGATTACTGTCAGTGTGAATATGTATTGATCTGTGTGCACTGTGATCAATCACCTTTACTGGGTTAGTGAGATTCCTATGGGGGAAGAGGAAATGATGGGTCAATAGTCTACATCTAGTGCTACGATAAAGAGGTCACACTACATTTGTCTTGTTTTATTTTTTACCAGAGGTACATTTACAAACACTCATTCGTGGTTTTTTGAGCATTTCTGACCTCTCTTGATCTGTTAGAATGAAGCCTGGCTTTATTTAAGACTGATGTATGTAAAGGACTTTGTTCTGTGAGTAACTGTCTTGTATTGTATCTCATTCAACAAAGCAGCCTCAGCTGAAAGACCCTTTGTATCGTTAATGAGGGTCTAAATTGCTGTAGGCTGAATAAGTGGATGTATATGCAAATGTATGTGTTTTGTGACATCACAAAACAATGGACTTTATCACTTTTACAGCTTAGTTTCTCTACTGGGATTAGTTGGTATGCTTTGAAACTTTGCCAGAAACGTCAAATGGCCTCTACTGGTTGTATTCTGAGGCAGATGCTCTTATCCAGGGAGACTTACAAGTTACATTTGTAGGTGAATGTTGTGTTGGGAGTCTTGCCGAAGGACTCTTAATTGATATAATGTTGTCTGATTGCCCAGTCCAGAGGTCAAACACCTCTTGGTTTGCCATGTGGGATTCAGCAATGTTACTATACCAACTGTATTGCTTAATTGGAACTGAACTTCAGATGAAGGTAGTTTGCAGTCAATAAAAAATTAGTTTTTCATGATGGACCGATTCCATTTTTGATTGATTGTTTTGATTATTGATGATTTTAGATAATCAGCATTGGCCGATGATTTTTAAACAATCAGCCCGCGCTGTTCTATAAGCCAATGAAGACAGACTGATACTTATTTTATTTTTAATATTTATTTCTTATCAAATACAAACCCCCCCCATCAATATATATGGGCAATCTGCCTCTGTGCTCTGTATATTTTAGCATTGGCCATTGAAAAACTCATACCAACAGATCACTATCCATAATATATAGTCCTTTGGCCTGTTCTCTCATTGCTTGCATTCCTGTAAATTCGGAAATACCTGCTGTTCTGTTTTGTTCTGTGCAGTTTTCTCACAAAGTGTGCTTAAATTTGAGATCAAGGCTCTGATTTCTAGCACAAGGGCGTCTCTTTTTTTAAAATGGCACGCGTCCAAGTCGGCCCTGCTAAACCTTGATTAACCCATTGAAGAATTCCAGACGCTAGCTCGGCTCGCCCGCACTCCCCCGACTTTCCTTCCTGCCAGGTTTGCTCCATCTAGACCGCATTTTTAGCGCACAGTGGTAGCAGGCGAGGTAGACGTGGGGATAATAAGGTTCTGGATATAGAAGCAGCCATGTCCCCGGAGTGCCATCAGTGTGAGTCATAACTCAACAGTCTGATGGAGGCTGTGAGACGTAACTGAGCACAGATGTACCGGAGCATGAAGAAGGCCTCCCATCAGAGCAATCATGCCTCGGCCCAGCAGTTCAAGAACCGCTTTAACCTCTGGCCTCGTCGGTGGCCATTATCATCTCCAGCTTGAGCTTCCCATATCAGAAATATGAGAACAGTCACTTCACTGGGCAGTGTTTTGCGTGAACGTCCCTAAGCCATTAGAGATGTAGATTCATGTTTGTGTGAGATGTTTAAATCTGGGAGAAATATTTGAGACTCGTATTTAATAGAATTTTAATTGCACACCGTCATGCTTGCTAAGTGTTGGTATTGGTAGTAGGTATTGTATGATTTGTTGTAAGTGGGTCAAGACTTTCTGGTATTTTCTCAGTTTTAGAAAGTGGATTAATTAAATTTGATAGTATAAACGTTTTTGTAAATATTTTTTTATTTTATACCCCCTTTTTTATTTTCTCCCTTAATGTATTAGTTATGAATTGCCTCACCCAATCATTTACTCTGTCTGTCACACTTGTAAAGCCCCTGATTCTAGGAGGGTGCAGACTAACACAGGCCTCCTCCAATGCATGTGAAGTTGAGCTCCGCCTTTTTCGAACTGCTGCTGAAACATCCACACCGGGCAGCCGACACACTCGGAGGAAAGCGCAGGATCCCCAGTTCTGATTGATTGTTTGAGCCAGCTTACATCACTTAGTAGTGCCGGGGAGAGAGTGCTATCTTAACCACCCACCAACATGGCCAATTTTGCTCTCTCTGGTCCAGGCTGCTAATGGCAAGCAGCATAATTGGGAATCGAACTCACGATCTTCAGAGTATAGTAACGGCACCTTAGTCCACTGATCCACTCGGGGTGAAGGTCCCTTTTCTATATGATAGACTGTGTGAAATTGAGAACTGTGAGATCTGTGAAAAGCCTTTCTGGCTCTTAAATTAGATAGTGGTTTGAGTGCGCCAAGACTCCTCAAAGGTAAGAGGTAGTTTGCCTAGTTTGGCTATTTTAAATTAATAATGTTGTAGTTGACATGCTGTGTAAATCAATAACATGAGGCAGATGAATCACATTACATGTTATGTATAATCAGTGGTAGTGTGTAGTACATCAATCAGAAGGCCTTAAAAATTCATATTCACTGTACCCATAGTTATCATAATTACTTTATTTTAAACTCTTCTGAGTGTATATGCAGAAAATGTTAAAGTAACAACCCAACTCACTACTAACACTGTTTCATTGAAAATAGATTTAACATGGGCTCACAATTGAATTTCAGCTTATTGTTGCTGAATAGTTTGAATCTAAAGAATGTCTTTGGTCCTGCTTTGTAGTACATACAAATTAGGGAATTTTTTACTAGGTGGTTGACTCAGTTATGGGCTCTAACCTATAATCAAGCCAACATTTAGCCTTTTTCCACATTTTTCTGGAAGCCACCCTTTTCCCACACAAGATTACTTAAAAACATACATACACTGCAATTAATTTGACTTTAATATTGTGGTAATATTATATGTAACTGTGTTTATTTAATGTAAGTTGTGAGTGAGTCCTTGTAGATTCTCCAATAATAAAAAAAATTAGTGGTAAATCTGTGGTTGCAAGTATTGCTTGTTGGTTTATTTGTAATCTATATTGATAATGACCTGAAAAAAAACATCAAACATTTCCTTTTTTTTCCATCCGCCCAAGCACAACCCATGACAATTAGCCTCTAACACTGGCTCAATTTCAGTTTATCAAGGTTTAGTAATGGACTTTCTATATTAATGGACACTATCTGAAACATTAATTGAAAAAAAAGTCAGTTATCATGGTGATATATTTTTGCCATATTTTCTGCTCAGAGGGATAAAGAAAGAAATTGAGCAGCACTGTTAAGGGCTTATCTAACACTGTCGTTAGTAGTTTTGTGATTTTGCAGAGCTGCCAGACCTGGACTGTGTTACATAAACACTCACTACTCTTGTTTGCTGGGACTTTGGATCTGCATTGCCTTTGAGCTGTTAAGCGTTTTGGCATGAGTTCAGTTCTCCACACTGGCACTGAGCAACATGGCCTTACGTGGAATGTGGTGGCACTTAAAACGTCCTTCTAAGACAGAGGAGCGATTCACAGGCCACTTTTTGACGTGAGCGGTGTGAATGGCCTGACGTCCAGCGGGCACCCACTTGGATGGGACAGTTGCTCGGTGCAGTTGCTCAAACTGAAAGAAGTTCAACTGCAATACGTTATTTGCTGTATTTCTTGACTCGGTGTTGGCAGGTTTGCTTTTCTGTTTGTCCGGCATTTGCTGTGGCTCATCATCAAGACTCCAACTGTGAGTCTTTATGATTTTAATCCAGGCAGATGGCAGACTTTTAAATGGGACATGTGTGGTCAGCGGGTTCACCAGAGTGAGGGACACCCTCCCTTTTCCAGACTGGCCTTCATTTGGCAAACGTGACATCTCCACGACTAGAGAACAAGACAAGATAACATGTCGTATCTGTTACCTAGCTGGCATCAGGGATGTGCAGTCGTAATGTCTCAGTTTTTAAATTACTATTACTGTTTAAAGTAAGAGTTCAACCAAAAATTATATCTCTGCTTTACTCCGGGTGTAATCATTCAGCTGATATGAAATGCAGCCGTGAGGCTAATGTTGCTAACTTGATAGTCGCTTACGTTGTTTTTCTAAAAATACATCACCAAAATGTCTCTTAGTTGGTTCAAAGTGCAGTAAGTTATATTGTGTCCTAAGCCCTTTTATTTAGTCCAGAGGTTGTCCTGGAGGTCTGGTGTCCACCACAGTGATTTCTCTGTTCAGACACATCTACTAAACTAGTCAGTTAACAGATGAATTTGAACTAGTGTTATGCAAAGAAATCCCCAAACCAGGACACCAGCCCTGCAAGACTGGACTTGAACACAGACTAGTCTTTGAAATCTTATTTAACATCTGTATGTAGTTTGAGTGGGGTGAGAGAAGTTTTGATGATGTATTTTAAAGAATTAAGCAGCTTTTGACGTGCTTAAGTGTATGTTGGCCTCACAGCTTCCGTTCAAAACTAAAGAAACAAAATGAGTGAAAAATTAAAAAAAACATTTGATGTCGTAAAAGTTCATTTGTGCTCAGAATTTTATTCAAAAAGGTAAAACAGTTATATGATGTAAAAATTCAGGCCTTTTTTGTTTTAATGTTGATCAACTCACGTGTTGTAGCAGTAAAGTCACGTTCAGCAAACTATTTGTCAGCTGCTGGAAAAGGAAAAAGCATCTCCATAAAGCTCATCAGCAGATGGAAGCATGAAGTGCTCTAAAATCTGCTGCTAGATGCTGTGCTGACTTTGGACTAAACACAGTGGAGTGTTTATCAAACGACTTGCACTGAAATGACGATGTTGTGCACTCAACTAGTTGTAATTTTGTTTTTTCCGGACTTAAAAATGTAGTATATTGACAAAATGGAAAAACTTATTTTAAGACTCGTGTTTACTTGAAAATGCTGTAGTTTACAAAAAAAATTAAAAAGTGAGTAAAACAAAGAAATCAAAACTTGCCTTCGACACTCCGGTTGTATGTGAATTCGTGCAGTTTTCGACGAATTAAGAAATTTTATGTAGTAGTTTTGAAGAGAGTGGGGTGAGTTTGATGT
>BRDA01036449.1:17105-29329 GCA_036984385.1 Crenuchus spilurus | reverse complement strand
AGTGGAGCAACAGCAGCAGATGACATGACACCTCAAAGCATCACAGACTGCAGAAACTGCACACTGGACTTCAGACACTTGGATTGTGTGTCTCTCCACTCTTCCTCCAGACTCTAGCAGCTGATTTACTAATGAAACACTAAAGTGACTTTCATCTGAAAAGAGGACTTTGTACTGAGTAACAGTCCAGTTCTGGTTCTGCTCAGTCCAGGTCAGACACTTGTGATGTTGTGTCTGGTTCAGGAGTGTTGATATTAGTGAATGTGACAGTTGTAGTCTGAGAGATTCACTATTTATACTCTTTATAGTCTTTTACTCACAATCACACATTATCAGTGTCTGAGAGTCTGCAGTTCTGATGTTCAGGAGTTATATATATATATGCCTAGTACAATATACCATATGCCAAATACCAGTAATGCAATAAGTAAGAAGTGTAAACAAATACTGTGCTGTATATCTGAAACATCATCTCTAGTCAACAGCTGTGTGGTACTTTGGTTTGATGTGTAAATTGTTCTGTTTCATGTACTCACACTATGCCCTGCCTGCTCATGTATCAGTTATGTAATGTGTAACTTTTACATTTGTGGTGATGATGATGATGATGATGACTTGAACACAATGAACTGGCACGTTTAAATCTCCAAACAGGAATTAGGCAAAACACATAACCGTCTCTTTACTAGTGCATAGTTCACAAACAAGTCCTTGATAATGTAATAATCTACAGTGTGTCTTAGTGCATACATGATTATGTAGAAGTTCTGCGGCACAGAGGAAAAAATAGCACTTTGAGTTTGAGTCAAATGTGGCAATCGGTTGCACACAAATAAATCATACATTATGTCAACACATTTACTCTGAGTTTGGAAAGAATTGTGTTGATGTAATACATGTTATTGGTGTGCAATCAGCTGACTCCTTTGTATCAGGAAAAGACCTATTCACTGTTTTCTTCAGCACATAATACTGACACTGTACTGTCGGGCATCTGATTATGACTCTAAGAAAAGAAAGTTATGTGAATACTAAGCAGCTGTCATTCAGTTCAGCAGGAGAACTGTACTGCGTGTTCCTCTAGCCTCGGGCTGAGCCGTGATGTGTTCTTGGCCCGGGCTGTAGGTACTGCTTTCAGGTTTGGAATGTAGGGGGGAAGTGAGAGAGAGAGAGAGAGAGAGAGAGAGAGAGAAGAGGTTTTTTTTATTGCCTTGGACAGTGTAGGTGCTCATGACTGCTACCTCCTCTGCTTCATTCCTACTCATGTGTGGGTGGCTGAGGCTTTCACGGTCTTAAAGAGACAGATCACATATACTGTAGTGCATATCCAGTTTCCTTTAGGGCTGGTCAGTATTGATGAAATTTGTCACTATTATTAATGAAGGATGGCTGGATGGCTGATGTATAATGCTGATATTGTCTTTTGCATCAGAGGAAATATAAAGATAAGTATTTCTTGACTTGAGGTGAAAGGATAAGCTTCAGTCTTGTCTTTATCTGCACCTAGAAATGTGAAATTAACACTATAGGGAGCTCTTATGTTGTTCAGCAGCCACACTAATTAGGCTGCCTGCAGATATGCCTGTAAATGTGGATTGTTTTGTTTACTGGCTTTACACTAACAATTCCCTTCTGCAGTGATCTGAAAACTACAATAATTGACCTGATTAATCAACAAAGTCACCACATATGTTGCAAATAACAATATATAACTAAACTTAAATGATTATTTATTAAGTTTGTGAGCATCATGAGAACGACTAATCTATAAGAATGCTTTGCACACCTGATATAAGTGTTGATTGGACAGTTTGGCTTCATTTTCCTCTCTTAGAATGACATTAAAGGAACTTTTACTTAATGCTGTACATAATGAGACAAACATTCACAGAAGAGAAACATGCATTTCAGTCTACAAATGAGTGTTAAATGAATTAAAAAACAACTGTTTGGCAACAGACACAGTACTATCAAAATTCATTGGAAATGTTGCTGGCCTCTCAGATATCACAGATTTCATAAAAGTGTTAGATTTCACAGCAGTTGTTAAATAAAACCTGTTAAACTGCAGAGAAGTGTATTTTATATGGTCTCCAACTGGCATGCAGAGCAACGATGCAGATTGTGAGTGCAGTTTAGATTCTGTAGAAAAGTACATTTACTACAGCTTAATTAATCAGCAAACTACAATCAGCAAAACAGCACACAGTCACTAAGCCTGCAGGTGGTGGGGAATCTCTCTATTCTGTGGTCTAGAGTCACTTGATTTTCCAGGAAAGAGTCTTTAGTTGGGGAAGACCTTTTCAAAAAGTCTAACCGCTACAGTGTAGCATCACATTTTGGTGAGACACAGCTCATTCAACCCAGGAAAATAGTGTATTATGTGAATTTGTTAGAGCTCTATTTATTGGGTTTATGGTCGATTTAATGGTATTTATATCTCCAATATTTTTGCAAATATGTGCTAGAGCATTTTAAGCATTACAGTTCCAAAAGCAAAAGACAATACAGAAAAATCCAATGCAGTCCCCATTTTAAATAGCCCATAAAGAAATTGACATTAGGGGCGTAGCACCAAATTCTGGGCCCTATGCACAGGTAGTGCCCAGGACCCCCACCCCTCTCTTATTATTACATATTATTTCCTTTAATATTTCCAGACTCCTTAAGGACCCTTCCCTCAGTTGGGGCCCTAGTAACTCAGTCCCACTTTTCACCCCACTACGACGCCCCTGCCTGTAAAAGTACTAGGGCTGCGAATCTTTGGGAATCGAACAAATCGATCCAGAATCGATTCTTGTGGTCACGAATCGATTTTTTTCAGATTCTTTCAAACAAAACGAAAACAAACGAAACAAAATACGTTACTTTACCATTGCAATCTCTACAAATCGCATGAGTCACATCAAGCCCTTTCTTACCCGGGCCGGGTTGACGGTAAAATCCAAAGTGTTTCCAAATGGTTGCTTTCAAAGCCCGCGGCTTGGCTTGCATGCCTGTACGTAGTCCACGCTGCTTCCTTGTTTTGCCTAGCACTACGGTGGCTGAGAAGGCACATCCGCACCCGCAAAAAAATTGATTTTTTGAAAACGAGAATCGATTCTGAATTGTTCAATGTGAGAAATGTGATTTGAGCTCGAAGCGATTTTTTTCCTGCACCCCTAAAAAATACTATTTCTGTTGAACAGACTTGAGAACACAGGCCAGTTTTAAAAATAACTGACCAGTGTGTCTAAAAGAATTGAAATAGTTTTTATATACGGCTCAAATAAACTGTATATCTCATGACATAAACAGGAGGAATCATGACCTCAGTACTGAATATTGTGTTGAAGCTGCTTATGTACGTAACTCAAACACATCTGATTGAACTCCACAAGGTTTAGTAGTTGTTTGTTGTAGGTGTGTGCTGTATCCTGGCTTTCAGTTGTGGAACTGGGCACACCTTCTGTAGTGTTCTCTACGATAAGTGTAGTGCTAAAAAAGAGGTTGGAGGTCATTGTAAATTATTTGCAGCTTTGCGAGTGTGAGTGATTCATTGTGGGTTTTTAAAAGCAGCGTTTTTGAAATCTGTGCCTCGAATTCATCTCTTACCACTTTGGTAAAAATGGAAAAACGTTAGGAGAAAAAAATCTGCAAGCCTTTTATTCAGTCTGCATCATGGGTGAACTTTGATGATCAGATCTTTGATGTGTTTACATTCAGTCCAGTTCATTTGAGGTCAACTGAATAAGTATTTTTAGATTTACAGAAAATCAGTTTTATAAGAAATCTGGGTCCAGGCCCACCGTGAGTAAACCAGAGGAGTGACATAAATGGAAGAGGATGACATAAGGCTCAAAAGGGCAAACCCATCTTCCTCTGGTTGACTCTGGAAATTTTTACTAGGTCTGCAATTATAAAATCTCATTTGTTTGTTTACACAAACTACCATGACTAATAACTTTATTACTAATGAAGATCTGGTGATGAAATGTGGAGCAAATAAACCTCAGTCTGTGTGAAAAAGACTAACCTGTATGATTACAGTTCAGGTAGATTTGGTAGACAGGTGTTAATTTCTGATCACTAATATCTGCGGCTGTAGGAGTGGAGGCCGGCGCCCATCCAACAGTCTCCAGCAGTCTCCTGCCACTGTAGTGAGACATTAAAGTCCTCAGTTTTCCTCATGGACACAGCACAGGATGCTGGTTATTTTACCCTGAATATTGTGCAGTGGTGGGTGCCTAATGCATCAGTGCACAGTACACTGTTTTGCTGCATTTCACTGACAAATGAGGAGTTTTGTATGGATTATAGAAGTCAATATTTTTAAATAAAACATTATAGTTGAACAAAGATCTCGTTGTAAAAAGGGGAATGTTTTGTGGAATGAAAATGGCCTGTTTTATCAAATAAATATTAAAATGAGTGGTTTAATTTAAAGCAAAGGTGCTGATTTGGTATAGACTATTGTGATACTTGAAATTGTATCAAAATCAGAATTCTGGTGTCATGACAACCCTATTGTGAAAAGCATTGTAATTATGCTTAGATCATACATTTTACATAGCACTTGATTAGCTGCCAAATCTCACAATTGCTCTTCAGTGTTATAATTATTTCACCAATTTTATATTGTGCAGTCGTAAGTACACTGGCCATGATATTGGCAGCTGTTTTTTTTTCTTTTGGAAAAATACGAAGAAAAATGGAAACAAACGTAGTTCCCCTGTAGGAAAACCCCTTAGATAGGAAAATTAAATTTTGTAGGTTGCAGTTCCCATATTGCCAACTGCAATACACAATTGAAAGAGCATCAGATGAAATCACTGATGGTAGCAGAGCTTTGCTGGATCCCTCAGGCTGATTGCTTTCTGAAAGGTCATAAATTGCAGGCTTCTTCTGGCATTCTGAGCTGTGTTGTGGCTTCAGCCTTTCTCTCATTCCTTTTCTTCCAGTGGCAGGTTAGCCAGTGCTGTTGAATATTAACCAAACAGCTGCTCTGATGGACTGCTGAGTGAGTGTGTGTGTGTGTGTGGTTTGTGAAAGTTCTTGTGAAAATCCTTACACTTCATGTCTATCTTAGGGCTGCATGGTGTTTTGATTATTAACCACTATCATGATATCGGTCTTTAAAATACTACATTCAGGCTCCAGTATGCAAATGAGTTCACTGATCAGTAATTAAATATTGTGTATGTTGAAAATCCTGACCTCTCTTCTGGTCTTTTAAGTTGGGTTCAGAGGCATTATGGGCAGTCTTGTCCCACATTTTACAGGGTTTTATTGAATGAAATTTGATATGCACGGCCATATCAGTATATTATGATGGAATGAACACAGCCTGGGACGTCAGAGATGTCACATGACCAGGTTTACGGCATGTATAAATAAGTGAACACACTAGTCAGTTGTAGCAGAGTGTAAAACCATCATCATGGGCAAAGGTAGGGACCTGACTGATGTCCAAAAGGGCATGGTAATAGGGTATCAGGCGAAGGGTGGTACCATCTCAGAAACCACTAACTTTTTGGGATGCTCTAGATACTGAAATTTGACTTACTGTAGATTTAGTGTTTCCTGACATAACAGTGATGCCTCACAGACCATTGAAGCCAGATGGGTGTAATGACTACACTGAGTGATACAGAGCAATCAACATGCAACAGTGGACCAGTTACCCTCTATAATAAACGCAGGAGAAACAAGGAGAGTGTCCGAGATCACCATTAAACAAACACTCAGAGGCAAGGGTGCTTATTTCCACTATTAGGTGGGTGGTCATAATGTTCTCATATGACTGTATGCTTTGGAGGAGTTTTTTTCCTGACTGATGGACTGACCAGATGTAGTGAAGGAATTGACTGACTGACGAGGCTCACTGATCAGACGGATAGACTGACTGACTGACTGACTGGCTGAACGGCTGACCAGATGGATTTACTGACAGATGCACAAGGAAAAAAAAACATTTGGACACTTCAGGTTAAATTACAGTTTGATGATTTTATAAGCAAGTTAGCACAGCTTCTAAATAGATCAGAATTTAACGACATTTTAGCTCATTTTAATGCTGAGGTTAATGTTTGTTGGATTTGTATTAGAGCTGGGCGATATGGCCAAAAAATGTATCACAATTTTTTCTATATTGATCAATCTCGATAATTATCACAATATAAAATTTTCTAACACTGTCGTAGTTTTAAACATCTTTCTAAAAACATCAGACTAAATACATGAAATTTTACTATTTAAAATATTAAAATGTTTATTGCCAGAACATAATAGTGTAATGTCCGGCTGGACGAGTTGAAAGGATGAACGAGAAACACGTTTAGTCATCACTTTATTGTTTATTGTTGAAACTTACGATAATTGCTGTCGGCTGCAGCCACTTCAAAATAACAGACTAGAGAGCCAAGCTAACAGGCTAATGCTAGCACTTTGGCTGAGGCACACAAACACACACAGAGCGAGCCCCCCTCCTTCTCCTTCTCACACAAACATGTGCACACACAGATCTCGCGCTGTCTCACCCGGCCCCACTACGCTCTCCCACAGTCACAGGCTTGTTTCAAAGACAACAGTGCATTTTGGCAGCGCTGGTGAGGAGGAGCTAACAAGCAGCAGTATTAGACTTCTGAACTCTGTCAAGCTGCTTAGACGTGAAATGGAAACGAACGTTAATGACTAGAATCGAATTCTATTGTCCCGGCTTATCATCGTCATCGAGGGAAAACTTATAGTGAAAAAAATCAATATCGTTTTATCGCCCAGCACTAATTTGTGTATTATAAACCAATATAAGTCAAAACTTTTGCAGTTATTTTTCTCCAGTTTAGATGTATTACCTTATTTTCTTGCAAAAAAAAAAAAAACATGGCAGCATCCAAACATTTCCATAAGACTATATATATTACAACATGTTGTGATTTAATTAATTAAATTAATCATTCATGCTCTGATGTAGCTGAAAAAGTCCTGTATCACCCAACATCAGTCACTTCTGTCATTTATTTTAGTGTGATGGAAATCTCGTTTTTATAGTACGCCAACCGTTACACTTCCTTCACATCTAGCCATTAAGCTAATGCTTGTGTTGAGATGTCTTGTTCCACTTGGTTTAGTCTTAAATAAACGAGGCAGGTTGCTTCATTCTCAGCGTTCAGGCCTGTGTTTTACACTTGTTTTGAGCTGCAGTGCTGTTTTTATCTCCAGAGTAACACGCATCCACACTAATGCATGTTTTATGGCAGTAGTAGCAGGTGAGGACCAGTCAGCGGTTTGTTGAAGGAATCCAACACCTTTTTCATAATGCATGTCATCCAACGGCCGGTAGGAAAATCTACACTCTTGATCAGGTCACAGTTGGGAGTTTTTCCTTTGAAGAAATGAACAAGCTTGTTGTTAACCGTAAGTGGATGATGCTGTATTGTGGTGTCTGAGTGTTCAGTGTAAGTGTGTATACACTTGCTGGTCACTACATTAGGTACACACACCTTGTATCTACACTCATTGTTCATTTTAGCTCCACTGATCATACAGGTGCTCTTTGTAGTTCTACAATTACAGACTGTAGCCCATCTGTTCCTCTGTGTGCTTTGTTAGTCTTCTTTCAATGCTCCACCACAGTGCAGCTATTATTTGGGTGGAGGATCTTTCTCAGCAACACTTATGTGGTGGTGGTGTGTTGGTGTGTGTTAGAGTGGATCAGACACAGCAGAGCTGCTGATGTTTTAAACACCTCTGTAGAGAAAATAGTGCACCAACCAAAACTGTCTAACCAACAGCTTCCTGTGAACACCAGTGAAGGACTAGAGGACCAGAATAAACTTGGCAGCATCAGATGAGCTGATGACTCTGACTTTACATCTACAAGGTGTATCAACAAGTTAAGTGTGTGTGAGTGGACAGTGAGATAGCATAGTGTTTATCTCCAGCAACTCTGCTGTGTCTGATCTACTCATACCAGCACAACACACTAACACACCACCACCACATCAGTGTCACTGCTGAGAATGATCCACCACCCAAATAATAGCTGCTCTGTGGGGTCCTGATCACTGAAGAACAGGTTAAAGGAGGATAATAAAGTCTACAGAGAAACAGATGAACTACAGTCTGTAACTGTAGAACTACAAAGTGCACTTTTGTAAATAGACAAGGAGTCTATATACAAGGTAGTTGTACCTAATGAAGTGGCCAGTGAGGTCATTCTGGAATGTTAAAGGGCCCATAGCATGTAAAACTGAATGTTTGTTCTCTTTTTTTGTAAATGAGTGGTAGTGCATGTGGTATGACTGCATAAAATATGGAACAAATGCTTAGTAGCGCACACATTTTAACACAGGACTGTAACGGAAAACCTGCAGCCTAGCTTCTCACTGGCCTCTGAACTGACCCAAACATCAATGCACTTAACAGATGTGTGTTTGGCTAAACTTCCTTGTGTGTAGCGTAGAGCATATTGTAAACAAGCTTATACCTTTCCATTGTTAAAGGGGAATGCTGATATTTCCACTGGATGCCACTGATATTTCCCAATATATCCTGTCGCATACCTAAAGTCATTTAAGTGGTTTGATTTGATTAGACTTTCTGTAAATATTTCATAATAACCCATTAATGACAATCACATTCTTAACTGCTTTACGTACCAGACGTCTGGTTCTTATCACCACCAGTGTTGATCTTTTTTGTCTTTGTCTTTTATTCTTTTATTTAATTTTTGTGGTAGTAGCCAATTAACCCATCCCATCCACTAGGGGGCTCTCCCCATCACTTTTGCACTGTCCCTGACTCTAGGAAGGTGAAGACAAGCACAAGCCTCCTCCACTGTGTGTGATGCGGCAACCACCTCTTTTCTAACTACCGCTGATACAGTCACTGGGGAGCCAACGCGCTGGAAAGTGCAGGATTCCCAGCTCTGAATGGACTAATTAGTAGATGCCTGAGTCAGCAGTCATGTGTGAGTGATGTGGGGAGAGAGCGCCATCTACCTGCCCAGCACGGCCAATTTTTGGCTTTCTTGGTCCCCGGCTGTTGATAGCAAACAGCATGACCTCACTGCTGATCCTCTGGTCTCGGGGCACTACCACCACTGTTAATCTCTAGAACGGTGCATTTCAATCCACTCTGATTGGTGGTTTACATCTTAACAATTGAAATATGTAGAATTAATGAAAAAAAGTACATTTTAAGTAAAGAATTTGGCTGTTTTTGTACTTTGTGCTGCATTTTCATTTCACACATCCAACCTCGCACAGTGGGATTGAACAGTAGATGCACCATTAGCCTTTGGTGAGTATCCTGTATTGACACTATAAGCTACGTGCCAACAGTCAACACAAAGCAGACGTTTTGTCGGACACTCTCCGTGTTTACAGTCCCTGGCACTTTGTGTTGGAAAAAGGAGGCGATGGCCTGCTCGGTTTGGGGCAGGTACTCGTCTGGATGTGAGAGGAGATGAAAGGCGTCCTGAGCTGAGCTGCGGGAGTGTTTACGGAGCTCTGTGAATGGAGACGTTCTCCAGCGGCTGAGAACCGTGGCTTCTGTTTCTCCTCCGAATAATCCTTCACAGGCTGTTCGCTCTGCCGTCTGGCCTGTGCCTTGCATTAGCAGTGTTTTTGGTTATTGTCTTTGTCTTCCCGTGTGCCTCTGGAAGCTCACGGACGGACGAACAGACCGGCAGAAAAGCTCTCTGAGGTGTTTCCATTCTCTCAGTGCCAGCCTTGGCTTTCAGAAACAGCTTCAGAGTCGAGCTTTTGTGTCTTAACAAAGCTGCAGTGGAATTTCTGTAGGCCTCACTTCAGTCTCTGCAAGGCCATTTGCGTTTCATCTCTCTCACTCTCTCTGTGTCTCGCTCACTCGCTCTTCGTACAGAAGGACACAGAGAAAAGCATACAGGTCTTTCAGCTCAGCAGCAAAGCACCTACGAACTGTAGCTGGGTCTTATTTCTGTCTACACATCAATGCTGCGAAAGCTTAAATTGCTGTTTTTTTATGTTCAAGGTGTCCTGACTGAGTGAATATGCAGGGCCGGCACTCCGCATATGCGGATCTCGCTCTGTGCGTGGGGCACCACGCGTCTTCGGTGGGCACCTCAGCACTGGAATGATTTTTCTGTTAATGGAGTTTGGACATTTTCACACCTGTAGTTCATGATTAGCTGATGTGTTTGTAAACGTTGTGGTTTTTCTTGTTGGTTTGGTTTATTTTTACACAGAAAATTTGCATCACACTAAGCCACATGAGAAGTCATGTCATCCGATGTGTTTGTGAGGTGGGAGCGAAGGCAAAGTGGGCTGCACCATTGTGCTTATACTTGTGCACTGGTGACTGCGTTGAGCTGCTGATACACCATCTGAACACTAGTTGGCGATGGGGTGTCTAAGTTGCTATGTTAACTTAATTCATGCGTTCCATTCACTTCTTTCAGACTGATGTTTGAGGACATGAATTTGCTGTCTGGCAGTCTTTGTAGTGTGTGGAAGTGGAGTTGTACAAATGTTGATGCTTATGGACTTCCTCAGTTAATCTCTCCTCTACTTGATTCATGTTCTTTCAGCCGAATTTGATTGTACCAAGTGGATCAATCACGACATGTGGTTACATTTTTGGGGAGGTACACATCAGGCTATGTCACAGGTTATGTGGCAATGCAGTACCTACACCATAGATTCAGTGTAGCATAAATCAGCCTTAAAGTAAACACAGGAAGAAGGTCCTGGACAAGTGCTTTCTAGTTCAATCCAGAAGTACTCTTGTCCAGTCCAGATTTGTGTTAGACTCCTGCTCTTAAGTTCCTAAATGAACACGGTGGATATCTCGGGTTCCTGAGAACTGGATTGTTAACATCTGGCTGTAGATAGCGTGCGTGTTTCCTCTGGATATCTTGTATCTCAGCACCTTGCATTAATCATGTTGGTAAGGCGTATCACTCAGTTTGTTTGGAAAATGGGCCACCGTGAGCCGTCTTCTCGATTAGGTTTCACGTCTTTTTACAAGATGAATTTAAGTGTGTTGTGCTTGTGGATCCTAAGCATTTTAAGGACATGCTGGAGATGGTAATGAGGCACAATAGCTGTGCTAATGAGCTCATTTAAATTGAAATGGAGATTAATGATGGCTAGTGTCATTATCTCTGCCTTTGTGCAGTACTATAGCACAAAGACAAAACTTTCTTTCCATGCAAATTTGGAACTTAACTCATTAACCCATTTAAGTATGACGTGTGTGTTTTCATCACATTCATTTGAGTCACTTCAGTGTTTGTTTTGATCCTCATCAACCAGTAGTTCTGATTTCAGCCTGCTAAGAGTGCATCAATTTGGACAACAGATCAGATACTGTCTTCTACGTCGTCTTCTCTTACTTAACTACTGTACTAGGCCGAGTGATGTACAGCTGGAGGTGTTAAACGTCTCTATTCTGCTTCCCTCATGAGGCATATTAGTCTTAAACATTTTAAACATGTGGGTTTGAGTAAGATACAATAAAAAATGCCAGACTTGCTACACTCATTTAGCACTCAGAGCAGACTTCAACACTGGCATTATTGAAGAAATGAGGTCCACGTTAACATCATGTGACTTGTGCAATGCTGCAGCAACTCGCTAAATATGACCTGACCAGATCAGGATCGGCAAAATTATCATTCGATTACCGATCGCCTATTAGGTCTGATACATAGCTGATCAATACTTCCATCTGTAGTTAAAAATCACTGTTTGGATCATTACATAGGTTAAGTTGCATCACAGAAATGTACAGATTTCAGAACTGATTAAAGTCTGACCTTCTGATTCTGATTTTCTAAAAATTATAAATGGCAACATGTGTAAACTTTTCTTTAATGGAAAATTCTTGCAAAGAGTGTCATCTTACCCTCCCAGAGAGAGCACGGGCAATTTTTGCTCTCTCGAGCTTCGGTTGCCGATAGCAAAACAGCATGGCATGGGATTTGAACTCACAATCCTCAGGTCATAGTGACGTGCCTTAATCCAGCTGAGCCAGTCGTAAGTTGATTTCTTGATGAAGTAACTCAACAAGAAAAGCACTACTTAGCATTAGCCCATTAGCATCTTCTGCCTCCATTCTTCAAGATGTATCCAATATGAAAACCAACGGATTTAAACAAGTAAACGAGAGTTAGCTAATATTGAGCGGTAAACTATATATGTGACCCCGCCAGGGAAAACCAGGTCAGTCTTTTTTTTTTTTTTTTTTTTTTTTTTTTTTTT
>BRDA01036449.1:0-17095 GCA_036984385.1 Crenuchus spilurus | reverse complement strand
GATTAAAGTCTGACCTTCTGATTCTGATTTTCTAAAAATTATAAATGGCAACATGTGTAAACTTTTCTTTAATGGAAAATTCTTGCAAAGAGTGTCATCTTACCCTCCCAGAGAGAGCACGGGCAATTTTTGCTCTCTCGAGCTTCGGTTGCCGATAGCAAAACAGCATGGCATGGGATTTGAACTCACAATCCTCAGGTCATAGTGACGTGCCTTAATCCAGCTGAGCCAGTCGTAAGTTGATTTCTTGATGAAGTAACTCAACAAGAAAAGCACTACTTAGCATTAGCCCATTAGCATCTTCTGCCTCCATTCTTCAAGATGTATCCAATATGAAAACCAACGGATTTAAACAAGTAAACGAGAGTTAGCTAATATTGAGCGGTAAACTATATATGTGACCCCGCCAGGGAAAACCAGGTCATTTTTTTTTTTTTTTTTTTTTTTTTTCCAAAATTAGTTTTTTTCAAAACAACTTATTTTTGAATTTACGTTTTGTTTTTGATCAAAATATGTACTCCAATAGATATCTGAGACTGTTATTTACAGCAATAATACTGAGTGGCTAAGTTTAGTCGCTAATGTGAGTGACACAATATTGACACAATACCTCAATAAGTTGCCCGTTGACTTTGGCCTGGTTTTCCCTGGCTGGGTCACATATATGAGATAGAGAGATAGCTAAAATATCTGTATGAACAGTAATATTTTTATCCCTTCTTCTTGGCTCCTCACAGTTGATTTCTTGAGCTTTTGAACATCACATTTTATCAGAATGCATGTTCCTAGTTACCATGTTCAGGGCTTTTTCACTAGATATGCCACATGTTTTCATCCAAGGTTGCTGGCTCTTATGGTTCTGAGAGAAATTGTGATATATTCGCTATATGCGTCCATACTGACTTTGTATTTGGCAGCATCTAAGCTTGAAGATCTTCTGGATTATATCCTACAGTAACTAGCTAAGGATCCTTTCTTGGTAAACAGTAAAGCACTTTTGTAAGTCGCTCAGGATAAGAGTGTCTGCTAAATGCCTCAAATGTAAATGTAAGTATGGCAGGGAGACAGCTACTTAAGTGTGCATATGGAAACATTACACTGACCTGCTTCCAGAGTAGAAGGAAGTCAAATATTCTCTTACCCCCCACATTTCTTTATTGTAATCTCTCCCTCTTTCCATCTCTTAGCTTATTTTGCTCTCCTAAACTTGTCCTCCTGTTCCATCTTCAATGTCAAAAGGTCTGTTGACTGAAGAGTTCACTGCTGCTCTTGCGTTGGGAGTGGTGTAAGAGTTAGGTTGCATGTTACTAAGGATGAGCAGTCGAAGTCATTTGATTAGCATCGAAATGGTCAATGCACCCAGAATAAGCTGCCAGTGAAATGTTAACATTGTAATGAACAAATTTACAAGTCAAGGTTTGGATCCATTATCTATAATAAAATCAACCACCCAGTCCAGATCTTCTATCAGCTAGTAGAGCTGGGCAATATGGTAAAATATCAGTTTTTTACAATACACAGTTTGCCACAATATTTATTATTTTTGACATCTGCTAAATTAGAACAGAAAAATTAATCCAATGTTTTAAATACGCTTCCAAAATGTATGAATTCAGGGATTTGTATTCAACATTTTACAGGCTGTGCTGCAATAATCCAAATTAGCAAGACTAATTATACTCTCATTTTAATTAAATACTTGGTTAGGTGTTTTAAGTACTGATGATATTGACAGTATGCTCAGAAATGCACATTGTGACATTGATTTCATGATACAATAATGATAAATATTGTCACTACCTCCCAGCTCTTATTAGTACAGATTTAGGAATATATTATATATAGATATTATTTGTAAATAGTTTAAATTATTATTAAAAATCAAAAAAGATCATCTCCGTATTGAAATTGTTGGTGATAAGGTGTGCATGGAAGGTAGAACTGTCAGTCATTACATGACCAACTGTTCTTGATTTTTTTAGATAATTGTATTTATTTTAAATAATCAGTTATTTTCCACGTTTTATTATCTGTAACAGTGACATTTGGTTATTCTGCAACAAACAGAACTTGAAGTAAATAAATGTAACAGAAGACTTTATTAAAATGTTATGAAAAGAAATGTTCTAACGTTGTTATAACACCTGGAAGGCATCACTGAGTAATGTTTATTTGAGCTGTCGCTGTGGTCAGTGGTCAGAAGCTTCTGACAGACATGAAAGAGGACAACTGTTTGCCCAAACAGAACAAAGTTAGATGTTTAAATTGTTAATCATCAGCTAAAATTTCAGAATTGTGACAGCTTTAGTAGTGGAGTAAAATGACCTGAGGGAAAGGCCTTAAATACTCATCCTACCATTTGGCAGCCGTCTTTGCAGCAGTGCTGTGCAGAAGTTCACTGGTTTGATTCACTGAACTGACAGGACAACTGAAGTGCCTTTGAGCAAGGCACCTAACTCTCAACTGCTACCCAGACCCTGTGGTCATTGGGGCTGCTTAATGCTCTGGGTATGCTCACTGTGTGTGTGTGTGTGTGTGTGTGTGTGTGTGTGTGTGTGTGTGTGTGTGTGTGTGTGTGTGTGTGTGTGTGTGTGTGTGTACGTACTGCACGGATGGAGAAAAAGGTGAAGGTCATTTTCCTGTGTGTAACACATTGTAGTGAATGAGCAGGAAGTTGATTTTTGAAGGCTGAACTTTCTGTGAACCGGATAGACTCACCTAACTCCCCTCCTGCTTACATTCATACTGTGACATAAGCCTGTGTCCTAAAGTGGCCCATGATCGCAGGACTGTCCCAGCCTGGCCTTGTCCTCTGCTTCAGAACAGTGTGTTGTGTTTTATGAGATGGAAAAGTGATATTTGAGACCGGGTGTGGAGCTGGGATCTTGACATTGACTGTGTGTTTGTCTGCATGCTTGTTTTTGTACACTTGCAGGATAAAAAGATCTTTGGCTTTGTAGAGAATAGTGATGGAGCACTTAATCAGTCAGCCAATCATTACGGCTGATTATCGTGTTTTTGATGATCCTCTTTGGCAGATTATTTTTAAACAGTAGGGTTGCCCTCATGGGGTCTGTAAACAAAAAATAGCTAATTTACAGGCACATCTGCAGGCAGCCTACTCAATGTGGCTGCTGTAGAACAATGTTAGAGCGCTCCCCTAGTGTCAGTGTCGGCAACATATCCCTTTGTTTCAAGTTGGCGATTATTTTTTAAAATATATTTTATGTTTATATTTTAACGGTTGCCAAAAAATCCAAACAAAAAAACTAAACGAAGCTGTCTGAATTAGTATCGGCCAACCCGCATCACTAGCATACAAAACAAAAGAAGCAGCCCTACTGACTTTGTAAAGTGCTTTTCCTTCATTATTTAAAATCGATAGCTCTTTATTGTTATTGTGGCTTGTAGTTAGGCTTTGACTTTAGCTTAGGCTTCAAAATATTTACTGTATCTGTTTTTTTGTTTTGTTTTGTTTTCAATCTAATGATATGGTGTTTTTTAAAGCATGAACTCGCTCACTGCTGGGGATAAACGGTTTTAAATAATGTACATATGTTCCACAGACACTGGCACTGCTGTATATAATAGAAATGGGTCGTATATATATGACCCACGTGTTTGTGTATTGGATCTGTACACCGTTTACACTCTCCGAGTGTTCAGTGACCCACTTCAGCCCAGAGATGTTAACATCTTCAGTCACTTCAGCTCTCAAGACTGAGTGTATTTCTCTAAAGTCAGTTCTAAACCCAAATCCCACTGGTTTTGTTTTTGAACGGAGCCCAAAGGTGTTTGTTTTTCTCTCTTCTGTCTTTCCTCTCCTTCCTCAGCCTAATCTCATATTTAATTAAACTCTCCACAGCTAATGCTGGGCTTTTACAATCAGACGCTTTTTCTGGCTACCAAACTTGCTCTGCCGTTCTCGCTTTCTCTTCCTGTTTCTCCTTCTCTCCCTCTTTCTGGCTCTGTCTCTGCTTGAGCATGATTATAGTCGAGGAAGAGGAGAGCAGGGCTGGGGCGCGAGCACATCTAAATACAGCAACTCAGTCATAATTGATAAGGCCGCATGGCACTCTCGAAATAAGGGTCAAATATCTGCAGCAGAACGCTAGCATAGGGCTGCTAATGAGCTTATGTTGGCTTTTCTCAGTAGAACCTGCAAGCTAGACATGAATTTTTACTGCATTATGTGATATTCTACACGCCGATCGCTACTGTTGTTTCAAGTGACACTTGAATGTGACCTAGCTAAAGCGTTAGGATTGGATTAGTGTATCAGGACGCCTGTAGGGTTTCACAATACTAGAAATGCCAATACAAAGTATAGTATCACGATAATCAATACCAAATCAGTGCACTGGCATTTAAATAAAACAAAGAAACTTCCAAATTTCTCTTTAACATCAAATGTTTTTACATTTGAACTAACATACCTAACAATGAGAATATCTTGAGAAAGTGTGTGTGTGGTTGAGTGTGTGTAGATGCAGTGTGTTGATTGTAAAGCGTCCTTGGGTTTGAGAAAAACTATGTAACATTCATTCATTCAAAGTTTGTTGTTGTTAAAAATTTAATTCAAAAAGGAAAAGTGTCCTATGTCTTATGTTCATTACACATTTTTAATCCTTTTAAGCATGAGATACTTTAAGACTTTATAGTTTTAATGTTGATAGTGTTTGAATAGTAATTCACTCTGACTCTAAATGAAATATTTGAATAATTTGAGTTTTTGGATTTCTGATTTTCCTGAGCGTATAAGGCATGCAAACTATAACTGTATCTCGCTTTTCTCACTGGTTTTATTGTATTTCTCCTTTGCGTAGTTCTCTCCCAGGTAGCGTATTGAAGGCGTCTCCTCAAATATTCAATTCTCCTTACAGACCAAGTAGATTGTGTTGTTCATCTGCAGCATACTTTTGTTTTCTTCTTGTTTTTTGGTCCTTCATGCAGGTTTTTGGTGGATCATTAACACTAGGAGAATAAATACTTCCAACACAAGACCGCACCTGCAAATAAAAATCACAGAGATTTGCATCCAGACAGGATTGCATCAAGAATGATTAAAAAACAGTGGCTTGTTCAGTCTGTATCTTTCTGAGCAGAGGAGGAACAACAACCCTGACATGGTGGACCTGGATGTAAATAAAATCACAGAGGAGCTCCTGTAATAAAACCACAGATCTCACAGTCGAGCTTAAGTTTGATTTTAATCTTTTGAGTTCAGATTGTTTGTTTTTATATGGACATAAGCAATCACCATTGGAAGTAGTTACCAAAAGACAACCATATCTACCCCAACTGTCAGAGGGTCTTTTATAATGGTATAATGGAGGTCATATGCGGGTTTTTTTTATTTTATTTTTACCATTATTTTCTCCCCAATGTATTTTAGTGGCCAATTAAACTGCCCATTTTAGCAACTCTCCTCATCACCATCACTTGCAGTGTCCCTGACTCTCTTGGGAGGAGACAGACTAGCACAGGCTTCCTCCCATACCAGTGACGTCAATCCCCTTTTTTCAAACATCACCGCCAGGCAGCTAGCACACATCGGGAGAAAGCGCAGATCCCCAGGTCTGATAGATCACCTGGCAGATGCCCGAGTCAGTTGACATTGGTTATAGTGCTATAGAGAGTGCGCTATCTTGCCCACCTGAAGAGAGAGTACAGCCAAAATATTTATCTTCAATCAGTATCAGTCTTCTCCAGCACTACATGTCTGATACTTCTCTGAACTACCAGCAGAGCTCTGTTATGGTGCCTATTAGGTTTGTGAAAATGTTTAAATTGCTACTCTACAACAGAGGACTGTGATGGTATTGCAAAACATTGCACAATATATAACACATTGATTCTTAATTTAATAAATATTGACTGACATAGTTAACAACTAGTAGGGATGTAAAAATCTATGGATTTGTAGTGGTGTATTCAGTCATTTGCTCATGTGGTCGATGCGTCAGTACAGGTCAGTGGATTGCATCATCCCTGCTAGTTATGCTGGTTATTGTTATGGTGTTTAAATATTGATGTCTCATTTCCAACATGAACGTGATGCTCTCTGTATATTCCTACATTCAGATCTTAGCTGCTTATGACCATTTACTTATAAAATTAGCCAATTATATTTTTGGTATTTATCTTTTTATTCATAGAAATGTACCTGATTATTTGGAATCTAGAATCCAGTATTGAATCGAACCGAATTGCATTGTGGGACATTTTGAGGCATCATAAATCAGTGAATCATCAGCTAAATGTGAAAACGTAATGAAGGTCTGGATGTGGATTGAGTGAGCTGAGGGATATTTTGGTGATGTAATTTGATGGAAACGACTGGGCTATTTGGGTGACTATTGAGTTCTAGTGTTTATTAGCAATGCTAGCCCTTCAGCTCCAGTTCTAACGTAAAGAAGCAAAGTTTAGACTTCACGCGTCTTGTTTTATCGGCTGTGTCCGGAGTAAGTGGGTAATTGTCTCCAAAATGATTTTTGTGTGGACTGTTTCTTTAACCCAGAATAGATTGTTGTCTGAAAAAAGAGCTCTTGAATCTGTATATTTTGGGAACTGTGGGTCAAAAAAGGTTAAGAATCACAGCTGTAGTCCAATAACGGCTTAAAATACCATCACAGTGTATACAACATGCACCGTAAGTTGTTGTGTGTGTAGAAGTAGACCTGTATTCAGTTTCTGTGGTGTAATCTGTCCGTGTCCTCTTAATGAATCCAGCGCTGGTGTGGATGTGGTAATTGAAACTCGGTTTGACATTTCAGCAGTGGAGGCGCGGTTAGCGGTGCTCACATCTCATCTTTCCACAGCTTTGGCGCCGCTTCGGTCATCGTGCGCTGGTCAGTTTACAGGGGCACGACCACATGCAGGCTTTCATCAGTCCAACGGCCAGTACATGATTGACTGTGCGTGCTGTGGACAGTTTTGGAAGAGCTGAACACTCCCTGGGGGCAACGTGTGATGCTTGGTCCGGAAGTTGGGACATATTGGTCCAGCTGGACATTTAAATGACCCCATGACTTTACTTTGTTGTATGTAGGTCAGCAGCAATTGTATGGCTACTCTATATTCAGCAACATATTAACAAGAATAAATAACCTAGCCAATAATAATAATAATAATAATAATAATAATAATAATAATAATAATAATAATAATAAAAATAATATTTATAGGCACCTTTCAAGGCACCCAAGAACACCTTACATGAAAGATCTAAAACACAAAGAAATAAAACTGCATTCAAAACAAGGTTTATCATAATATGAAATAAATTGTTCAAAAATAAAGAAAATAAAAAAAGATTCAATTCTGATAGGCCAGTTTAACGAGATGCATTGTTAGGTGGGATGTGAAGGTAGAGCGAGAGTGGATATAACATAAGTCTTAAGGTAGAGAGTTCCCAAGGCATGGAGCAGTATAGCTAAAAGCTCTACCCCCCCATGGTGATGGACGGATGCAGGGGAAGGTGAGAAGAACAGATGTTATGATGCACTTAAGTTTAGCGATATTATGTTGTGATACTTCATCAATTGTCAAGGATTTTTAATTAACGTTTTGCAATTTGTGCTTAAATCCCTGACCTCTAGATGGTCCTTTCTATTCTAATCAAGTACTGTAAGGGTTCACTGCATGCATATACACTACTCACAAAAAGTTAGAGATATCTGGCTTTCAGGTGAAATTTATGGAAAATGTCAAAATTTCACGCTACAGTGATATGATGAAAGTCGAGCATTTAAGTAGAAGCATGTCATTATTTTCTCATCTCAATTTACTGAAACAATAGTAAACAGTGGGAAAACCCCAACAAAAAATTATGCCCTTAATCATCAATTACAGCTTGACAACGACGTCTCATGCTGTTCACAAGTCGACTTATTGTCTGCTGAGACATGGCATTTCACTCTTCTTGAAGGGCGGCCCTCAGGTCATTGATGTTCTGGGGTACAAAGTTACAAGCCTCTACACGGTGACTCAATGGATCCTATTTTTTTTTCTTTGGGATTCGGGTCTGGAGAAAGTGCAACCACTCCATTTGAGGTACCCAGTGAGGTACAACAGTGGGTTTTCTTTCTTTCTCACATATCCAACATCGTTGGCAGCCATCATTTCTGCTCAGCATGAACAGCACTGAGACTCATGGGTCCCTCATCCAGACTAAATGCTCATTGGTCCATGTAAGACGATGACCACTGTGTCTGGTGGTGGTCAGGTACCCTTACAGGTTGTGTAGCACACAGACCACACTGATGTAAATGGTTTAATTTGGTCTGATGTGACACTCTAGTGCCTCTCACCTCCCTTAAATGTGCCTGGAGTTGTGTGGCATCATCCTCTGGTTCTGCAGGGCACTGTTCACAATGAAGCGGTCATCAGTGTGGGATGTGACTAAAGGACGTGCACTTGAGGACTATAGGCAGCCATGGCCTAGTGGTAAGGATCTGGTCTTGTGACCAGAAGGTCACTGGTTCGATCCCCAGACAGGACGTGACTGAAGTGCCCTTGAGCAAGGCACCTAACCACCTAACTGCTCCCTGGGCGCCGGTGGATAAGGGCTGCCCACCGCTTCGGGCACACATTCTCACAGCCTAGTGTGTTCACTAGTGTGTATGTGTGTGTTTCACTGCACGAATGGGTTAAATGCAGAGGTCAAATTCAGTTGTGTGAAAAATCACATTGGCTAAATTGGTTGATCTTGATCTTAATCTTCTGTGCCTTTCTGTGACTCTTCCAGTCTCTCTGTATCTGTTACAACCTGCTGATGACACTCTGTGAAGCCTCACAATGGTGATCTGCTGTTAGGTGTCATCTTAGTGTCATTGTCAAAATTTGAACATCATGATGAGGAGGACTGTTTAGATAACTAAATCTAACTGAAGAAGGACATTTATTGGTGGATTCATGGATCAAACACTTGTGAATGTTGCTGTTAAGCTCCTTGTTAGAGAAGCAAGTTGTACAAAAAGTCCTGAAACACTGAACAGTTGGACATGTTCATTCACAAGGTTAGAGAAGGTCACATTAAGTTCACCTGTAAAAGGTCAGAGTGCATTATAGGTTCATCCTGAATTGTTTTGTGAGTAGTGTGTGTATTTATAGACTTGGTTGCAGTACTATTACATCAAAAAAAAAAAAAAAAAAAAAATATATATATATATATATTATCATGAAAAAAAGTTTGTGTTCATAACTTAATTCCAAAAGGTAAATATTTGTATTCATTACACAAAAAGTGGCATTTTGTTGTTCTACTTTTGATCAGAATGACTTATAGCTCATCATTTAGAAAACCAGAATCTCAAATACTAGAGTACATCATTTGGAGTAAATGACCATTTAAACAGTATCAACATCAAAACTAAAAAGGGTTGAAATGTCACTTCAAATGTAATGTCTAAAAAATGACAGTGTATCTTTTTGAACTAAATTATGACCACAAAGGAAGTTGTATTAGTGAAGCAATATAACATAATATATTGAATCATTACTCTTGTTTCATGGCACACATTGCCAGCTTCTTGTCAGTACACTGCCCTTTTAGCCACTTAGCATTTTTCTTCTTCACCTCAGTCTCAGCTGCCCATTCATCCAATAGGCTTTGTTTTCTTTTCCATGGGCATAGTTTTGTTTATGGTAATCAACTGTAAAATACAGCAGATTATGTAGAAAAATGCAGAGGAATTCCTGAAATCCTAGTTAAGAGGGTAATGAACTGCATTTGACCATTCATTAATAAGAACTGCTCCAGGATGAAGGTTAAGATTTAGTCTGGAAAACTGCCCCGAGTAGTTTCGCTGTAATCTGATATTAGGTCATTGTGGCCTACATTATGCATAAACTCCAGTCAAACCTTCAGTCAAAAACACGATGCTGATGAGCACGAGATGACTCTGCAGCGGTGTTTTTCCATCCCCTGGACCTCCGCTGCGGGCTCATGTTTTTGATGTAAACATATCTTCTCTGTTCGTAACTGACCCCGAGTGTGAACCGAGCTGTCAAATTAGCTGGCAGCTGCGGACGTTTCTGAAGGTGGCACGTCGCTGAGCTCTAGGTGAAACGTTTAACCAGGTCACAGTGTGTGCAGGCCCAATGACCTGTTAAATAGCCATGACCTGATGGTGAGTCTAGGTGTCCCTTCTTCATTAACGGCAGAGTACATAGTAAGCCATAGGATGTAATACACTGCTGATTTTAAGCCTGAACTTCAAAAACGCCTCGTCAAAATAAAAAGCCTAAGTGGAGAAGCAGAAATGCATGTGATGTATTGATCTGAATGTGGCCATTCAGCTGCATCACTTTTGTGATGTTAAAGAGCTTATAAACCTATCTGTTGGTCTCCTCCCTCAGCAAATGTGAAAAATGCATTTCAGCAGATGTGGCTAACAGTGAGTGGTGGTGGGGCATGGTGTCAGGGCCAGGGAGGGAGGAGAAGGGTATGGAGGCGCCCTTGGTGTTGAGGAAGGAGGGTATAGTGGTGCGGGTGGTGTCGGGGACAGGGAGGAAGGAGGAGTGTGTGGAGGTGTTGGTTGTGTTTTGACAGCGAGGGAGGCATGGGTGGAGAATAGAGCTGGTCGATATGGTCAAAATCTTTATCACGATAAATGTTTCTATATTGATCAATCTTGATTATTTTCACAATATAAAATTTTCTAACAGTCATAGTTTTAAACATCTTTCTAAAAAACATCAGAATAAATACATGAAATGTTACTATTTAAAATATTAAAATGTTTATTTCCAGAACATGATAGTGTAGCGTCCGGCTGGACACGTTAAAAGGATGAACGAGAAAGACGTTTACAGTCGTCGCTTTATTGTTGAAACTTTCAATGATTGCTGTCGGCTGCAGCCACTCCAAAATAACTGGCTAGAGAGCCAAGCTAACAGGCTAATGCTAGCACTTTTGCTGACACACACACAGTGAGCCCCCCTCCTTCTTCTCAAACAAACATACACGCCCAAACAGCGACCTCCTGCTCTCTCGCCTGGCTCCACTATGTTCTCCCCCAATCACAGCTTGTCTTAAACACAACAGTGCATTTGGCCAGCGCTGGTGAGGAGGAGCTAACAAGCAGCAGTATTAGACTTCTGAACTCACTGTCAATCTGCTTAGATGTGAAATAGAAATGAACGTTAATGTTTATCGAATTCTATTGTCTCGGCTTATCATCGTCTTCGAGGGAAAACTTATCGTGAAAAAAAATTTCGTTTTATTGCCCAGCACTAGTGGAGAACTTATTCATGCATTTTAAATTGAATCCAAAATTCAGAAAACTGAAATTCATTGTAAAAATGAGCATTCGGCACAATTCAGTGGTAAACACTCATTTTATTCAGTTTTGGATTAAAGATTTGTGTTGTTTTGAAATGAATTTAAATGCATAGTGTATTTTTTCTTTTGTATTTGTTATATACGTTGAATTTGATATACAGAAATGACATTTTAAATGTTTAATATGCGATTAATATGAATATGAGATGCAGTTCAGACCTGTTTTAGCAGTGCTGAGTAATTGAAGAAAGCTGGAAAAACATGTATTGCAGTTGTGAGTCATTATTTGTATTCTCTACACTTGATAAGCCTAAATGCATGCATACAGTCCTCACTGTTTGTTTCCTCATCGCTGAGTGAATCTGAGCTCTCAGTGGGATGAAGATGGGATGAAGCCGCTGCGTGTGTGTATAGATCAGATTACGCGCCCTCGTTTCGGATTGGATTCGTCTGGACAATGGTGGGCTTTGTCTTCCCTGCTCCCTTAAGACCACAGAGCTTTGAAGCGAATGGTGAGAACCAAAACCATGTGGTGAGAAAACTGGAGCAGCAGGTTCTTCTGCCCTCCACACCGATACCAGCAGCTCTGCTGTTTGCCTCTGAACTCACCCACAGCATTCCTCACGTCCATACAGCATTAAAACACACCGGAAACAGCTACCGAATATCTCCAGCCCTGCTTTTCAAATTCCTAAAGAATGTAAAAGCCCGTATTTATGTTTTCACTTGAAGTTTATTTATGACATTTGATTGGTTTAATGTGCACAGTACTATTGCATCTACATGACAATCCTTTAGAATTAAACAGGCTATGATGCCGTGCATTTAAGACTGGTGTACACTGTCCAAATGTATGTGGACACCCCTTCTAATGAATGCATTGACCCAAGTTACACCCATTACTGACACAGATGTACAAATGCAAGCACAGGTTGTCTTTAGTGAAGTACTGCCAATAGAATAAGACCGTCTGGAGCAGATAAACATGAACCTGTTGCCAGGAGTGGGTTAGAGGGGTGTAAAGTCCCCCATCATCGAGTTCTCTGCTCCATCCAGTACTTTTGGGAAGAGGTGGAGTGGTGATCATCCAGCATCCTGACCACATTAAGGCTCTTGTTACTGAAAATCAATCAAATCCTCACAGCAATGTACCAAAATGTAGTCAAAAGCTTCAGAAGAAACAAAGAACACGTAGGCGTGCGGATGTTTTTTTCCCTGTAATGTATGTAAATGAGGCTGCCTTTGATGTTTGATGTGCTTTATCAGCTGATGGATTCTTCCTCGTCCTGCACAAACAGGTAGGCTGTTTATTCAAACAAAAGAGTGAAAAAGAAACCACTGCAAAGAAGTAAAAGCAACGCAAGCTTAACATGACCATGAGCCCACTTCTGAAAAAAAACCCAGTGTCTTCAAACACACGCATGAACCAAAACAGCCATTTCTGTCTGATCGCTTTCACCCTACATTTACAGTGGACGTATTACACCCCCTTTTCTGTACATTCACAGGGAACTGTGTTAAATGTCTGTCACATCTCTCATTCTCTCGCTCACTGAATTATTGAGAGAGGCCCGAACGCCTGCTGAGCCGGCCGGAGATGAAGAAGTTGCTCTTATCAGCGAGAGGAAGACACCCAGCCTGCTGCTCACACCACTCACTCGCTCACCCTCTCACCACTGAACACACACAGAGGCCGTGCTCGAAGCGGCCAACACCTGACCTGCGCGGTGTCCACTACAGCCGGACATGTGTATGAGCTGCCGCCTGACTCTCAGACTGATAAGAGCAGAGTGATCACACTGATCTGTATTCATTACCGCGTCTCTAACGGTCTTTACAGGTCATTTTTCAAATGACCACATAATGGGAACTGTGGGCTGGTGTGGATATGTTTTTTTTATGTAAATCTATAATGGGTTTGTCTGCAACAAGTTACGTTCATATATTTATAAAAATATTATTTCTTCTTTATTACCACATGGGTGGTAATCGCAATGCTCAGTTAACATGATGTCTCTCAGCCGTCAATAATGGACGATGGCATTGTGTACAGACCCAAGCCTATTAGAAACACATGATTTTAGACTATATTACACTGTCAGAAGACCTTGCTAGTGTATTATTGTATATTTTTTAAATATATAATTTTACCAATTTTCTCCCCTTCCCAATGTGGTAGTAGCCAATTAACCCATCCCTATCTGCTAGGGTTCTCTCCCCATCACTTTGCACTGTCCCTGACTCTAAGAGGGTGAAGACAAGCACAAGCCTCCTCCGCTGGGTGTGATACAGCCACCGCCTCTTTTTGAACTACCGCTGATACACCATCACTGGGGAACCAATGCGCTCAGAGGATTCCCAGCTCTCAATGGACCAATCAGTAGATACCTGAGCCAGCGGACATTGCAATGTGTGAGTGATGGGGAGAGCGAGAGCGCCATCTACCCGCCCAGAGAGAGTACGGCCAATTTTTGCTCTCTCGGGCCCCGGCTGTTGATGACAAACAGCATGACCGGGATTTGAACTCACAATCCTCTGGTCATAGTGTCAGCATCTTAGCCTGCTGAGCCACTTGGGTCCCTTTATTGTTTTTATATTCTTTATTTAATGATAATAATGTTTAGTTCATTATGAAGTAACTGGTCTTCAGTTAGAGCTTAAAACAAGTAGCAGAGCTGTGTATTTCCTCAGCATTTGACAGACTGACCCACATATTTTTTGCTGTAGCTGTTTATTACACCCGCGATGCTGTAAAACTGTAGAATTGGCTGTGAATTATCACTCGCAGTTGTTTAGCTCTCTGTAAAACTGTTTATGAAGCTTCTGTCCCTAAGCTGAAGTCACGCTGTACTTTATTTCCAGCTTGTCTCTCCTCAGCCTGCACATTCTCTGGCTAATGCTTGATCTCTTCTTCTATTTTTGATATTTTTCCCCCCTCTAAGCTTGGCCTAGTTCTCCAGTTTCCACATCTTTCTCCTGCATTCCTCCAGCAGGCTGGAGAGCAGTGTGGATCAAACAGCTCCTCGTCAGAGGCTTTTCATGATAATCCCACTCTGCCTTGTTCACCCGAACGCTGCCTCCTATAAATAACAGCACCCATTTCTCCCATTTCTCCTCTTCTCCATTCTAAAGGAGCTGAAAGATCTGAAAAAAAGACTCTCACTCGGTCCTCTCCAAAAGAGGAATCAGCTGCTTAGTAGAACGTCTCGGCCCTACACATAGGGTGCCTATCTTGTTTTGTCTGGACCTTCACACTTTTCAGTTTGGTAAAAAAAACAACATGTGTGAAAGATGCCTATGACCACGGTTTCAGACTGAAAGATCAGATCAACCATACCACAGTTTAGTTTAGTTTGCAGTGTGAAAACTTTTTTTTTTTTTTTTTAAAGCTGGTTCAGACTTTCTGACCAATTACAGGAAGCTGAGAGAGCCTATAATAACTCATTAAACAATCAAAGAAGAAAAAGATTTGGGGAAAAACAGCAAAAATGAGCCACATCAGCACATGAGGACAGGTGATCAAATGTTTTATTGAAATTTGGTCCGTTGAACATTTAAAAAAAAAAAAAAAAAAAAAAAAAAAAAAAAGGCAAAACATGGGGCTGAGAGTGGCTCAGTGGATTAAGGTGCTGACACTGATCAGAGGATTGTGAGTTAGAATCCCGGTCGTGATGCTTTCCATCAGCAGCCAGAGCCCAGAGAGAGCTAAATTGGCCGTGCTCTCACTGGATGGGTAGATGGTTCTCTCTCCCCATCACCACTAAGTAATGTCTGCTGGCTCAGGCGTCTCCCAGGTGATCCATCAGAGCTGGGGATCCTGCGCCTTCCTCGGAGTGTGTTGACTGTGCAGAGCTGGAGGCTGAGGTCATATTCCTGTGTACAACCACAGTGTTCTTATTCTTTATATTCAAAAACATCCCCAAAAGTCCCATATGAGCAGAATGTATATCAGACGTCAGAATTTCAGATGAATATGTTGGTGGTCGGGGTTTTGAGATGCCTTACAGGTGCCGATTCTTCTTTAGCTGAATTTAGGTACATTTGAATGGAAACCTGTCTAGAAATAGTCTTATTGCAGGAGTAATGAGGCAACTTTCAGCCACCACCCTCACTCTATGTGCTACTGCTAGTTCACCAGTGAGTACTCGGGCATTTTCTGGGCCAAGATAGTCCAGGAAAGGCTTAGAGACTTTAGAACGTCTGAACTGTTTTTGTCTAAACGAGGTGGAAGGAGCTTCACAAGGAATGACTTTGGATCATTTGAACAGCCCTAGTTTTCAGAGGGTTTGAGAGGATGACTTATGACAGAGAGAGACTGAGATGGAGGAGCAGTTCCTTCTCTGAGGTGTGTGTGTGTGTATGTGTGTGTGTGGCAGAGCGGTGCTTAAAGAGTGAGTGTTGTCTAATTGGTTTTCAGCACTGGTGCTCAGAGCTGTGTGAAATGGGTCAGTGAGCTCCCAGTGGGCAGTGCAGAGCCCGGAAGGGTCCAGCAGCTTTCGCCTTGATCATCATCAGCATCATCATCACCAGTGCTGCTGCCACCTCCACCAAAGTGAGAAAAATAAGCTGCATATTCTCAGATCTGTGGTTTGTGCTTCCTCCAGCTCACCTGTGTGTTCTCGCAGAACGTGGGTGTGATGGAAGCCTCTGCTTTCCACAAAGCCAGTCTCCATGTGTGCTTCTGTTTCCTGCTGTAACTTCCTGCTTCTCCTGGTCTACTCCGAGCCCCGAGGGTCCAGTTTGATGGAGACTTTGATGTGGATTTATGGCTTTGATATTCGTGTGGGCAGAGGAATGAGAAATGCAGTGGCACAGTAGTGTGTGCTCTTATTTTAACTGTGATTTGGTTTTATACACTCTTATCAGGTCAGCTGAGATATGAGTCAGTGGACGACTGTGCATTGCATACTGTACACACAGACCTGAACAGTGCACTCATCTGAAGGGTGCAGTTCAACTGCATTGACTTTGCAGCGTCATAGCTAGTGTCACATCAAATTATCACATAATTAAAATTCAAAAAGCTAAACTGTTCTATTTCATTTTCATTACGTTTCGATGTTTCATTACATTTATGTCGAGCCTGATTTTTTTTTTATGTTTAGCTTATAGCTCTTAAATCAAATCCAGCATCTCAGATTATTAGAATATTTACAGTTTGAGTACATTACTATTCAAACAGTATCAACATTAAAACAAAAAGGCTTGAAATGGGTTGTTTTTGTGTAATGAATATAAAATATGACAATTTAACTTTTAGAATTGTGATCAAGACTTTTTTTTCCACAATATTCAAATTTTTGTAGACGCACTAGTGTGTTTGTAGACGCATTAATGTGTTTATAGATGCACCAGTGTGTTTATAGAGACGCACTAGTGTGTTTATAGAGATGCACTAGTGTTATACGTACTGTATGCATTTATATATCTCGATTTTTCTTTCTTAATGAATAGTTTACTTGTAATGTTTGATAACAGACTGTGATCATTTTGTGTTGTTTAAACTCCCTGTTCAGCCTTTAGACTCTTCTACTCCAGCAGAAACATGTCTGCTAACATTAGCATTAGCAAATCTAGATGACTAGTGATGTTAACATGGTTTGATCATGTATTTAATGTGCTTCCTAAATAAGTCTTACTTATTGCTTTACATTCCTGTGTGTGTGTGTGTGTGTGTGTGTGTGTGTGTGTGTCTCAGGCTCTGTGTGTGTGTGTGTGTCTCAGGCTCTGTGTGTGTGTGTGTGTCTCAGGCTCTGTGTGTGTGTGTGTGTGTGTGTGTCTCAGGCTGTGTGTGTGTGTGTGTGTGTC
>BRDA01036441.1:0-16154 GCA_036984385.1 Crenuchus spilurus | reverse complement strand
GATGTTTCTGTAAATGTAACGAAGTGAAAAGTAAAAAGTTTTGCTTTCAAATGTAGTGAAGTAAAAGTATAAAGTCTTACCAAATAAAAGTACTTGAGTAAAGTACAGATACATGGAAATGTTACTTAAGTACAGTAACGAATTACATTTACTTCGTTACTGTCCACCACTGGTGTGTAATGTATGTATATTATGCCGTATATAATGCATTTTTTAGTCTGAGTGTGTATAGGTGTGCAGGGAAGATAATGTACTAAATTAATTCTGAATTCTTGAGCCATGGCTATACATTGTAGTTATTTTCACTCAATAGTTGATGCAAAAGTAAATGCCAACAACCCAACACACAAATCACCCATCCTGTATTTCTTAATCATTTTTAGACTATACCCCTCTAGCTGAACTTGGTAAGACTCTTGGAAGTAATTTACTAATTAGATTATTATTATTAAGTCAATTCTGACTCTTGTTGACCATATCGATAATGATTCTCCAGAACATCCTGTCTTCTTTTTGGACCTTCAGATTTAATGGCTTATTCATGATTCCTCTAATTCTATCTGTTCATCTTGTTGCAGGTCATCTTTCTCTTTGACCTTCAACTGTTCCAGCATAACTGTCTTCTGAAGTGAACTAATTGTTCTCACGATGTGCCCAAAATAAGAGATCTTCAGTTTGGTTATCTTGGCTTCACATGAAAGGTGAGCTTTGATTTGGTCCAGGATCTATTTATTTGTTTTTTCGTTGCTGTCCAAGGTTCTCTATAGTTCCATAGTTCAAAGGCATCAATATTCTTCTTGTCCTGCCTTTTTATTTTTTATCTTTCACATCCATAAAGAACCACAGAGAAGAATATAGTCTAATTCTAATCTTTGTTTGGAGTTCTGCTGAGTGTCAGTCTGTATTGTATTTCCTGACTACAGGATCCATTTGAAAATATGTTTGTGAACCCTTTAGAACTTTCTATATTTCTGCATAAATATGACCTAAAACATCATCAGATGTCCACACAAGTCCAAAAAGTAGATAAAGAGAACCCAGTTAACCAAATGAGACAAAATACTATACTTGGTCATTTATTTATTGATGAAAATGATCCAATATGACATATTTGTGAGTGACAAAAGCCTGTGAACCTCAAGGATCAGCAGTTAAAGGTATGTGAAGCTTTGCTTTCAGTATCTGGTGTGACCGCCCTTTGAAGCAATGACTGCAACAAAACATTTCCAGTAACTGTTCTTTAATGATACATTTTATTTGTAGTGCACTTTACATTTCAAGGAAATATCAAAGTGCTAAAGACTTTAACAATTTCTTTAACCACATCTTTAACCATTCTTTGGTAGAACAGCTTGTGTGTTTAGGGTTGTTGTCTTGCAGCATGACCCACCTTCTCTTGAGATTCAGTTCATGGTCCTGACATTTTCTTTAGAATTCTCTGATATAACAATATACAACACTGACAAAATAACACTTTGGCACAATGAAAAGTAGTCTGTGTGCAGCTTATATAACAGTGTAAATTTATTCTTCCTTCAAAATAACTCAATATACAGCCATTAATGTCTAAACCACCTGCTCCCTATGCACACCTGAGACCTAGTAACACTAACGAGTCACATGACATTTTGGAGGGAAAATGACAAGCTGTGCTCAATTTGGACATTTAGGGGTTTAGTCTGTTAGGGGTGCACTCACTTTTGTTGCCGGGGTTTAGACATTAATGGTTGTATATTGAGTTATTTTGAGGGAAGAATAAATTTACAGTTATATAAGCTACACACAGACTACTTTTCATTGTGTCAAAGTGTCATTTTGTCAGTGTTGTCCCATGAAAAGATATACTTAAATATCTGCAGAAATGTGAGGGGTGTATATATATATATATATATATATACACACACACACACACACACACACACACACACACATGCATACATATATACATACATACATACTAGACTTATGTTATACATATATGTATATATAATATTAATCATGAAAAAAATTAAAAAAATAGCCTTTACTTTGAAACAGTGCAAACAAAAAAGATATCACCAAACAAAAATTTACGGAACAGAAACAACAGTCATGTTTGATATAAAAGTACATGTTAACAGTAAAACAGTAAGATGTATTTGAATAATTTTAATGTAAACAGTATTTACAAGTGCTTCAGCTGTCCATTAACTTTTACAATATAATCTACATTCAAACCCACACACCACTTAGCTTTGAATTTGTTTCCAGTTTCTTCCATTCCTAAAATAATACAAGTGTGTGTGCGCGCACGCATGTGGGTTTGTGTACAGTATATGATTAAATAAAAATCACATGTTCACATATAATCATATATCAAATTGTTATATAAGCAACAACAATTAATTGTAATTTGTTTCATATACATTTGACGTAGAAATTATAAAAATATTGACATTTGATATTTACATAAAATTGACATGTTTTACAGCATGCAAAAATCCATCATTTTGCAGACCCTGCCTTTATTTACTACATAAAATCAATAAGATTGTCCATGTCTTTAATGTGAATGACCATCACACTAGTGTTAATAGTTTCAACTTGGACCCTTTTAAGCTACCTTTTGGCACTTCAAGGTCCATGCTCGATGCAAAAGATTCTAAATCTTTCATAATTTTCATACTGCCTTTTGATGTGTTTCTGCGCTGATTTGAATCAGATTTTAAATGAAGACTAGGGCCTCTGATGTCAGGGTCAAGTTTTAATGTGTCTGTGTCAACCTTAGGAGCATAATCAAATTTTGGCATTTTGAATTTGCCTGATGGTCCATCGATATCAATATCAGGAGATTTCATGTCTAGTTTTGGTCCATGTAGGTTTGCTTCAGGGAAAGACAAATTCATGTCTGGTGCATCAATTCCACCCTTTAGATTGAGGTCTGGTGACTTAATTTTTCCTTTTATTTTAGAAGATGAAAGATCCATCTCAGGTGTTTTAGCTTTAGGGCCCGAGAGTCCCAGATTAGGCATCTTGAACTTGGGCATGTTGACTTTGCCTGATGGCATGTTCATGTCTGGGATTGTAAAATCTGTTTCTGGACCTTTTAAACTGCCCTTCAGCCCACTGATGTCAACGTGAGGAGTATTAATATCTGCATTGAGTTTGGGCGATGACCAGCCCAAATCTGGCCTGTCTAATCCCCCTTTAACTTCAAGATCAGGTCCCTTGAGGTTTGGGCTGCTGAAATTGGGCGTTTTAAATTTCGGCATTTTGAGTTTGCCTGATGGTCCATCGATATCAATATCAGGAGATTTCATGTCTACTTTTGGTCCATGTAGGTTTGCTTCAGGGAAAGACAAATTCATATCTGGTGCATCAATTCCCCCCTTTAGATTCAGGTCTGGTGATTTAATTTTTCCTTTCATTTTAGGAGATGAAAGATCCATCTCAGGTGTTTTAACTTTAGGGCTTGAGAGTCCCAGATCAGGCATCTTGAACTTGGGCATGTTGACTTTGCCTGATGGCATGTTCATGTCTGGAACTGTGAAGTCTGTTTCCAGACCTTTTAATTTACCCTTCGGCCCACTGATGTCAACGTCTGGAGCATTAATATCTGCATTCAGTTTGGGTGATGACCAGCTCAAATCTGGCTTGTCTAATCCGCCTTTAACATCAAGATCAGGTCCCTTCAGGTTTGGGCTGCTGAATTTGGGCGTTTTAAATTTGGGCATTTTAAATTTGCCTTTCGGTCCATCGATATCAAAATCAGGAGATTTCATGTCTACTTTTGGTCCATGTAGGTCTGCTTCAGGGAAAGACAAATTCATATCTGGTGCATCATTTCCCCCCTTTAGATTCAGGTCTGGTGATTTAATTTTTCCTTTCATTTTAGGAGATGAAAGATCCATCTCAGGTGTTTTAACTTTAGGGCTTGAGAGTCCCAGATCAGGCATCTTGAACTTGGGCATGTTGACTTTGCCTGATGGTATGTTCATGTCTGGAACTGTGAAGTCTGTTTCCAGACCTTTTAATTTACCCTTCGGCCCACTGATGTCAATGTCTGGAGCATTAATATCTGCATTGAGTTTGGGTGATGACCAGCTCAAATCTGGCTTGTCTAATCCGCCTTTAACATCAAGATCAGGTCCCTTCAGGTTTGGGCTGCTGAATTTGGGCGTTTTAAATTTGGGCATTTTAAATTTGCCTTTCGGTCCATCGATATCAAAATCAGGAGATTTCATGTCTACTTTTGGTCCATGTAGGTCTGCTTCAGGGAAAGACAAATTCATATCTGGTGCATCAATTCCCCCCTTTAGATTCAGGTCTGGTGATTTAATTTTTCCTTTCATTTTAGGAGATGAAAGATCCATCTCAGGTGTTTTAACTTTAGGGCCTGAGAGTCCCAGATCAGGCATCTTGAACTTGGGCATGTTGACTTTGCCTGATGACATGTTCATGTCTGGAACTGTGAAGTCTGTTTCCAGACCTTTTAATTTACCCTTCGGCCCACTGATGTCAATGTCTGGAGCATTAATATCTGCATTCAGTTTGGGTGATGACCAGCTCAAATCCGGCTTGTCTAATCCCCCTTTAACATCAAGATCAGGTCCCTTCAGGTTTGGGCTGCTGAATTTGGGTGTTTTAAATTTGGGCATTTTGAGTTTGCCTTTCGGTCCATCGATATCAAAATCAGGAGATTTCATGTCTAGTTTTGGTCCATGTAGGTCTGCTTCAGGGAAAGTCAAATTCATGTCTGGTGCATCAATTCCCCCCTTTAGATTCAGGTCTGGTGACTTAATTTTTCCTTTCATTTTAGGTGATGAAAGATCCATCTCAGGTGTTTTAACTTTAGGGCCTGAGATTCCCAAATCAGGCATCTTGAACTTGGGCATATTGACTTTGCCTGATGGCATGTTCATGTCTGGAACCGTGAAGTCTGTTTCCAGACCTTTTAATTTACCCTTCGGCCCACTGATGTCAATGTCTGGAGCATTAATATCTGCATTCAGTTTGGGCGATGACCAGCTCAAATCTGGCTTGTCTAATCCGCCTTTAACATCAAGATCAGGTCCCTTGAGTTTTGGGCTGCTGAATTTGGGCGTTTTAAATTTGGGCATTTTAAATTTGCCTTTCGGTCCATCGATATCAAAATCAGGAGATTTCATGTCTACTTTTGGTCCATGTAGGTCTGCTTCAGGGAAAGTCAAATTCATGTCTGGTGCATCAATTCCACCCTTTAGATTGAGGTCTGGTGATTTAATTTTTCCTTTCATTTTAGGAGATGAAAGATCCATCTCAGGTGTTTTAACTTTAGGGCCTGAGAGTCCCAAATCAGGCATTTTCAAATTGGGCATGTTGACTTTGCCTGATGGGATGTTCATGTCTGGAACCGTGAAGTCTGTTTCCAGACCTTTTAATTTACCCTTCGGCCCACTGATGTCAACGTCTGGAGCATTAATATCTGCATTCAGTTTGGGCGATGACCAGCTCAAATCTGGCTTGTCTAATCCGCCTTTAACATCAAGATCAGGTCCCTTGAGTTTTGGGCTGCTGAATTTGGGCGTTTTAAATTTGGGCATTTTAAATTTGCCTTTCGGTCCATCGATATCAAAATCAGGAGATTTCATGTCTACTTTTGGTCCATGTAGGTCTGCTTCAGGGAAAGTCAAATTCATGTCTGGTGCATCAATTCCACCCTTTAGATTGAGGTCTGGTGATTTAATTTTTCCTTTCATTTTAGAAGATGAAAGATCCATCTCAGGTGTTTTAACTTTAGGGCCTGAGAGTCCCAAATCAGGCATTTTCAAATTGGGCATGTTGACTTTGCCTGATGGGATGTTCATGTCTGGCACTGTAAAATCTGTTTCTGGACCTTTTAAACTACCCTTCAGCCCACTGATGTCAAAGTGAGGAGCATTAATATCTGCATTCAGTTTTGGTGATGACCAGCCCAAATCTGGCCTGTCTAATCCCCCTTTAACATCAAAATCAGGTCCCTTCAGGTTTGGGCTGCTGAATTTGGGCGTTTTAAATTTTGGCATTTTGAGTTTGCCTTTTGGTCCATCGATATCAAAATCAGGAGATTTCATGTCTACTTTTGGTCCATGTAGGTTTGCTTCAGGAAAAGACAAATTCATGTCTGGTGCATCAATTCCACCTTTTAGACTGAGGTCTGGTGATTTAATTTTTCCTTTCATTTTAGGTGATGAAAGATCCATCTCAGGTGTTTTAACTTTAGGGCCTGAGATTCCCAAATCAGGCATCTTGAACTTGGGTTTCCTTTTTTTGCCTGATGGCATGTTCATGTCTGGAACCGTGAAGTCTGTTTCCAGACCTTTTAATTTACCCTTCGGCCCACTGATGTCAACGTCTGGAGCATTAAAATCTGCATTCAGTTTGGGTGATGACCAGCTCAAATCTGGCTTGTCTAATCCCCCTTTAACATCCAGATGAGGTCCCTTGAGTTTTGGGCTGCTGAATTTGGGCGTTTTAAATTTGGGCATTTTAAATTTGCCTTTCGGTCCATCGATATCAAAATCAGGAGATTTCATGTCTACTTTTGGTCCATGTAGGTCTGCTTCAGGGAAAGACAAATTCATGTCTGGTGCATCAATTCCACCCTTTAGATTGAGGTCTGGTGATTTAATTTTTCCTTTTATTTTAGGAGATGAAAGATCCATCTCAGGTGTTTTAACTTTAGGGCCTGAGAGTCCCAGATCAGGCATCTTGAACTTGGGCATGTTGACTTTGCCTGATGGCATGTTCATGTCTGGAACTGTGAAGTCTGTTTCCAGACCTTTTAATTTACCCTTAGGCCCACTGATGTCAATGTCTGGAGCATTAATATCTGCATTCAGTTTGGGTGATGACCAGCTCAAATCTGGCTTGTCTAATCCCCCGTTAACATCCAGATCAGGTCCCTTGAGTTTTGGGCTGCTAAATTTGGGTGTTTTAAATTTTGGCATTTTGAATTTACCTTTCGGTCCATCGATATCAATATCAGGAGATTTCATGTCTACTTTTGGTCCATGTAAGTCTGCTTCAGGGAAAGTCAAATTCATGTCTGGTGCATCAATTCCCCCCTTTAGATTCAGGTCTGGTGATTTAATTTTTCCTTTCATTTTAGGAAATGAAAGATCCATCTCAGGTGTTTTAACTTTAGGGCCTGAGAGTCCCAGATCAGGCATTTTCAACTTGGGCATGTTGACTTTGCCTGATGGCATGTTCATGTCTTGGACTGTAAAGTCTGTTTCCAGACCTTTTAATTTACCCTTCGGCCCACTGATGTCAATGTCTGGAGCATTAATATCTGCATTCAGTTTGGGTGATGACCAGCTCAAATCTGGCTTGTCTAATCCGCCTTTAACATCAAGATCAGGTCCCTTGAGGTTTGGGCTGCTGAAATTGGGCGTTTTAAATTTCGGCATTTCGAGTTTGCCTGATGGTCCATCGATATCAATATCAGGAGATTTCATGTCTAGTTTTGGTCCATGTAGGTCTGCTTCAGGAAAAGACAAATTCATGTCTGGTGCATCAATTTCACCCTTTAGATTCAGGTCTGGTGATTTAATTTTTCCTTTCATTTTAGGAGATGAAAGATCCATCTCAGGTGTTTTAACTTTAGAGCCTGAGAGTCCCAGATCAGGCATTTTCAACTTGGGCATGTTGACTTTGCCTGATGGCATGTTCATGTCTGGGACTGTAAAGTCTGTTTCTGGACCTTTTAATTTACCCTTAGGCCCACTGATGTCAATGTTGGGAGCATTAATATCTGCATTCAGTTTGGGTGATGACCAGCTCAAATCTGGGCTGTTTAATGCCCCTTTTATATCCAGATCAGGTCCTTCAAGTTTTGGGCTGCTGAATTTGGGTGTTTTAAATTTGGGCATTTTGAGTTTGCCTGATGGTCCATCAATATCAATATCAGGAGATGTCATGGCTAGTTCTGGCTTTTTCAGATCAGTGTCAGAAAAAGCCAACTTCCTGTCTGGTGCATTTACTCCACCCTTTATATTAAGACTTGGCTGAGTAATTGGTCCTTTCATATTTGGAGATGAAAGATCCATATCAGGTCTTTTTATTTTGGACCCCGAGAGTCCCAAATCAGACATCTTCAACTTGGGCATGTTAACTTTCCCTGATGGCAAGTCCATGTCTTGAACTGGAACTTCTGTTTTTGGACTTGGTTTAGGTCCACTGAGGTCAATTTCAGGATAACTTATTTTTGCATCCACTTTGGGTGTTGACAAACTCATCACACCATCAATAGCAGTGGACTTCAATTCAGGACCTTTTAAGTCAAGTTTGGGGAGGTGCGAATCTATGTCTGGACCATGAAAGTCTACCTTAGACTCTAGGGCTGTGAGGCCTATTGAAGTGCTTTCTCCTTTAATCATATGAGGGGAGACATCACTGTTAGCTACTTTAGGTCCAGAGTCATTGTCTGGGATTATATGTCTTGTTTCTATGCCTTTGAGATTAGCTTTAGGACCATCTGTATCAATGTCAGGAGCACTGATCCCTGCATCTGCGACATCAAGAGTTGTTCTGTTCTTCTTTACCTTTAAACTTGCCCCTTTGTTATCTTCTTTTCTTTGGAGCAAAAGTTCATGATTGTAGTCATATTCAGAGGTAGCATCAATGTTAAGCTCAGGAGCTTTAACTTCGTCTGTTCCATTTAGATCAGACTTTTGTAGAAGGAAGTCAGGGTTGTATTCATAGTCTGAGGTAGCATCAGTATTAAGTTCTGGAGCTTTAACTTTCAATTTTTGAAGGCAAGCAGCTACATTTCCCTTTTTCAGAGTGACATCCATAATTGGCATGTCATTTAATGGCAGATTACCATCACTTTTTGTCCCATCATTACTTAAGCCCTGGGCAGTCACATGGCCGTTGAGGGAACTAGTTGCATTGTCTTGTCCTCCATTTGATTTTTTTTTCATAAATTTCTTGACTTTGGCATTGAAAATCTTGTTGTAAGAATCATTACGTATCTGCAAAAACAATTTGTTAACAATTAATGTTTTGTTAATGCTCTATTTGTATTTATTTCAAATAGATTTATCAAATACTCATCATCCCAAACAGTTGGGTTTCGGAACTTGATTTTCATAGCATGCCCAGTTTTGGTCTGGAGTTCAGTACAGTTTAGTGATTCCCTGCTCAGTCACCCCCCATTTAATTAATTACTGAATTGCATTTAAAATGACTTTCCCACTCACCTCATCTGGAGCTTTGATTCTGTTATCCAGATTTTGCAAACTTTTGCTGGATCTCAGGCCTGGCTTTGACAGTACTTGCACCTTGTCATTGTATGGTTCAATTAGCTTCAGTATTTCAATCACTTCATTCTTCTTTAGATGGTCAAAGTGGATTGTGGCACCAACAATTTCATCTCCTATAATATTAGTTATAACAACTCATCAACACATGGTTATATCACAAAAAGAATGCTAGGTGATATTGATTTTAATTATTAAATTATAGAACTCGGGTTACAGGGGTAACTGGTTTCACAGTATACCACGGTATTAAAATGCATGGTTATTATACTGTGAACATTTGCTTATTACCGGAACTAAAGGAAAAAGGCAAGCAAGCTTAGAATCACCCGTGCATGTGCAGCAAAAATAGCAGAGAAAAGTGCAACAGATTTAACTAGTCTCCATCCCCCTAAAAATAATCTAAACTAAAATCAGCAGTGTGGACTACTTCAGATACCTGTAAAACCGATGTGAGGATGGGTATCCCATTTGCAGAATTTGTGGACATAAAGTGATACAATAGCTTAAGGACGGAATACCTCAAACTTGTTCTCTCATCTACAAGAACATCATCCCTCTGTGCAGATCAAAGTAGGTGTCTTGTTAATAACTGTCTCCCTAACAAAAATGCATAAAAGTTCGAATATAAAAGTCCACATGGTAAACACACTGGTGCTGAAAATCTTGTGCCAGTGGCAGTGAGGCACGTGCCATGCTGGATGCATGCGTTTTTGCCTTAAGGCCCTTTCACACCCGATTTGGATTTCCAAGACACAATGTGAAATACAGCGTTAATTTACATGCGCTCATTTTCAACATTTTCAAAAAGATTCCGCTTTTTTCTCCTTCTAACATTGCAGTTTTTACATAAACAGGAGGTGTAAAGCTTATTTTATTTTAAAAAAGGAGACATTTTACACATAACTGTCATTAAACATGGTTCCAAGTTTCAACTACAATAAATTGTTTGGTAAACAACAAATCTTTTGTTGTCATTTCTTTAACAGTCAGTGTAACATAATAATACAGTATATGTGAACTATTGTGATATAGTGATAACTGTGATACTGCGGTATTTTCTGAGATGGTTATCTATCATACTGTGAAAATTTCATACCATCGCAAACCTACATAGGACTAAAACTAAGAATTATTTTTAAGTACAAAGAATTTTAGATTAGGCTAAAAACTACATTGTGCAATAAGACTACTACTAGCATAGCCCCAGTTTTCTGAATCAGGAGTGAGATATCTTACTAGGGGAGACACCACCTGCGTGACAGACCATCGACGTACCTATGGCACCTTGTCTGGCTGATGGCTGATTGACCAATAATAGCAGTGATACGCATGCAACCACTCTATATGAACAGGTGCAGCTCTGAAATTCACCATTCTCAAAGCTCTTGCCCAATGAAGTGCAATTAGGGAAGTCAGACATATGTGATATACCTCACTCCTAATTCAGAGAAATGGGGTTACATTTTGTAACTTCGTGTTCTCTTTCATCATTCATTCAGCATCTCAATATGGCAAAAACATCAGTGATGACCAGCTAACTGCAGCATGCCTGTCCCTTATAGAAAACACTTTAAAAAGAGCCCAAGAGGTTGTCATTCCTCTTGTAGAATGGGCTCAGTAGGTGGCTGGGAAAGCACATCTAGAACAAACAGATCTACTGACAGAGTGGATTCCATCAAATCCATACATAGGTCACTCGTTTGAAGGCAAACCTCAGACATCTTGTGAGGTGGATGGATGCCTATGTGAAAGTAAGTGTCTCCATGACAAATGGAATGGCACAGTATTTGCGTTAACATTCTGAATCTCTATTTATCCAAGTGTTTGTTGAACACGTAAATTTTTAATAGCACAAATTTATAATAGATTTATTTCTTTAACACACATGTAGGCTACCCCATGGACAGAGTAGCTATGACCTCTGAAAACCTGAGAACACAGCAGGGATTGAAACAGCACATTTCTGTATGCAGAATTAGTGCTTTTACCACAACTCCACCAAGGTGCACCGGCAAATGGTAGTACAGTGGACTGTATTCAGTAACTCTTCAGTACAGTAGAAAGAGGTGAACTGCATGTACACACCATGCGTCAAAATGTGGGTTGATGTCTTGAGCTCAGCACAAAGGAGGGGTTGCCAAATTTTGGATTGAGGCATTAAATAGAATTTAATGTGTGGCATTGAGCTTTTTTGTGCTGTAGCTGTATAGAAATGGCCTTTGTGCACAAATGATGGGGACCTCTTGTGTGTGCTTCTGCCAGAATCCTCTCTATGGTGGGAGAAAGGCTTGTACCAATACCATCTGAGCTCATCCAAGCACATAGGAAAAGACTGCTTAGTGTGGGTTGAATGAGTGGAGAGCCTTTTCCCACTGCTAGAAATCCAGTGTCCCCTGTTGGGTGATGTGGAGCATTTCAGCCACTCGTCTACAAGAAGGTCTGAAGTGTCTTGGAGAAGCAGTGCTAGGCCTACATTACACATGTGCTTGAACAAAATGCCATGGCTCTCCCCTCCTCCTCGGGTTAATGGACGAAGATCCATTGTCATCTTCATCTGAGTGTCCTACTTTGGCACTGAGGTGGCGATGGAGAGAAGGAGTGGGAGGCTTCACATCCATAATATGTACCCAAGAAAGTATCAGTGGTCCTGCACATGCCATGATATTCCAAATAAAACGAACAGGTACAGTGAGGAAGGGGTGTGTGTGTGTGTGTGTGTGTGTGTGTGTGTGTGTGTGAGTGTGAGTGAGTGTGAGTGTGAGTGAGAGAGAGAGAGAGAGAGAGAATTCTAAATTAGAAGCACCAGCTTCAGGTTGATAGCTGCATAAAGACACCTGCCCACCCCACACAATCAGTAAGACTCCCAACTACTAACATGGCTAAGACCAAAGAGCTGTCCAAATATACCAGAGACAAGATTGTAAACCTTCTCAAGGCTGAAAAGGGCTACGGAGCAATTGCCAAGCAGCTTGGTGAAAAAAGATCAACTGTTGGAGCAATTATTAGAAAATGGAAGAAGCTAAACGTGACTGTCAATCTCCCTCTGACTGGGGCTCCATGCAAGATCTCACCTCGTGGTGCATCAATGATCCTAAGAAAGGTGAGGAATCAGCCCAGAACTATATGGGAGGAGATGGTCAATGACCTGAAGAGAGCTTCCAAGGTTACTGTGGCTAATACACTAAGATGTCATGGTTAAAAGTCATGCATGGCAAGGAAGATTCCCCTGTTTAAATGAGCACATGTCCAGGCCCGTCTTAAGTTTGCCCATGACCATTTGGATGATCCAGAGGAGTTATGGGAGAAAGTGTTGTGGTCAGATGAGACCAAAATAGAACTTTTTGGTCTTAATTCCACTCGCCGTGTTTGGAGGACGAAGAATGATGAGTACCATCCCAAAAACACCATCCCTACTGTGAAGCATGGGGGTGGAAGCATCATGTTTTGGGGTGTTTTTCTGCACATGGGACAGGACGACTGCACTGTATTAAGGAGAGGATGACCGGGGCCATGTATTGCGAGATTTTGGGGAACAACCTCCTTCCCTCAGTTAGAGCATTGAAGATGGGTCATGGCTGGGTCTTCCAACATGACAATGACTCAAAGCATACAGCCAGGATAACCAAGGAGTGGCCTAGCCAGTCTCCAGACCTAAACCCTATAGAAAATCTTTGGAGGGAGCTCAAACTCTGTGTTTCTCAGCGACAGCCCAGAAACCTGGCTGATCTGGAGAAGATCTGTGTGGAGGAATGGGCCCCAATCCCTGCTGCAGTGTGTGCAAACCTGGTGAACAACTACAGGAAATGTTTGACCTCTGTAAAGGCTACTGTACCAAATATTAACATTGATTTTCACAGGTGTTCAAATACTTATTTGCAGCAGTAACACACAAATAAATTATTAAAAAATCATACATTGTGATTTTCAGATTTTTTCTTTTAGATTATGACTCTCACAGTGGACATGCACCTAAGATGAACATTTCAGACCCCTCCATGATTTGGAGGACTTGCAAATTCGCAGGGTGTTCAAATACTTATTTTCCTCACTGTTTAAAGAGTAGCAGGCAGGTGCTCGTGTATCACTGCTGTGATGAGTCCGTCGGCCATCTGCCAGACATGGTCCCATGGTCAGTCACACAGGGAGTTTCCCATACTGAGATGTCAAACGAATGATGAAAGAGAACCAGGAGTACCCTGAATTTTGCTGTTGCAATCCATCCATCCACCCATCTCCAAATTATTTATCATTTTTAATGGTCCATTCAAAATGACACATAAGTGGTAGCTGCTGTTACCAAATAACATTGAAACACAAAATATAAAAATGCTGATGTGTTTTTCATGAGAGCAACAATTTGTTACTGAAAATTCAGGATACCTTCTTGTAGTCCTTGACTTTCTGTTAGATCAGGGTTTATTCTGGAGACAAGCACATGTCCTTTGTCATCATCCTCAAGCACAAGGTTCTCAGAGAGGCTCCTACGATGACCAGGCTAAAAACACAGAGGTACAAATACAAAGAACAAATACAAGACATTTTTACAAAGTGCTATACAAATGGTTGTATTAATAAAATTACTGCCTTGCCTGTAATCTTTCAGATACATTGTTGTGTGAGGCACTTGGAGACATCATCAGTTTCTTTGGGTCATTTGGTATTTCAAGTCTTTCAACATGAGAAACCCTCACCCAGGTGACCCAATTGGGATTGATTAAGCCCTGGCTTATGTCCAGAAACTTTACAATTACTGACTGGACACAATGAATGTGCATATAAACAAACAAACACAAAAAAACTTACCATATTTTTTTTAGATTTATTCACATGCAATGACAAGCCTGTAAATGAGAAAAAGATGGTTGTGATTACACTGCAATAAAAATTATTTGAGGGTGTTGGTATGTGTATTTATACACACTACCGCTTAAAAGATTGGGGTCAGTCAAAGTTTTCCATGGCAACCCAGTTTAATTTCATAAGAAAAATATTTTTTTGACTATGATAAAATCCACAAGTGTTGCTGCTCCAGACACTCATCTTCTATTTTAGAAGGGTGAGGTAGGACAGTGTCACCACTTTTTAGTTCAGTTTTGTGTCTCCCACAAGATACTGGCATTAAATGTATAGGATTTAATACAGCTGTTTACATTCCACTAGAAGTTTAGTACATATAATGCACATAGGCATTATGGGATGTAGGAATATGGTGGATACACTAGAATAGCAGGTTAGTCCATAAACATCCTCCTTCAACATTACTAATCACTAAAATTAGATATTAGTCCATAAACAACCTCAATAAACACTTAACTAGAATAGGAGATCAGTTTATAAACAATGCAAGCATTTTTCAGCTAGAGTATGTCTTGTTCTTGTTTTCTTTCACGATTAGTGAAATAAGTGCTGAAGTTAATTTCTGCTTAATTCGAGCTCTCAAAGATTTTGACATGTGCCATATATTTTTCGGAATTAAAAAAACAAAACAAAACAAAACAAAAAACAAAACAAAAAAACATTGAAAGACCTACATAATGTCCCTTCAGTGCTGTGCAGCCTGACAAAAAATTCTGGCACTAAAAATCTAAAAGCTCCTACATGTTTAATGTTCAGTAGTAAACTGTGAGCTGAGCATGTTTTATTATATTACAATCAAAAACACATTGTCTGATCATTTGAATTTTTTTTTTTTTTTTTTTTTTTACAAAAACCATAGCATGCAGATTCAAATTCCATCTGTAAATACAGATGCAATATCCTATAGGTAGAATGAACTGTTAAGACATTATACAGAAAAGGTACACAAGGTACAGCAAACACAGACCTAAAACCTTAAGGTATTCATGGAATTATTCTGGGACACTGTATCGACGAGAGTCAGGAACGGGTTAGGCCAGAACAAAGGAGACTGTTTACTGAGTCACACCCTCTGGTGTAAATATGTATTAAATATGCAGGGACATTTTCAACAGTGATGGGTACAAGTGTTTGGTACTCTGTCCATGGATTTGTAGAAAAATTAAGCTTTCTTAAAATCACTTCACCTGTATATCTTTGGACTATGTCCAGTATGTTATAGTGAACGTGATATCACAGTGTTAAAATTCCACAATAACACTTATCAACATTAGTGCAATAAATAAATGCTTGCAATTTTCAGGGCATTAATGTGGAAGGGGTATGCTAAAACTCCCAGCAAATGATTATTTTAATCTGCAGCCTCCTCGGTGCCACTTAGTCTTGAGCACTTATCTAATATAATATATAAAGAACATAATATGAAACTCAACAGGAACAAACATGTTGAACTTAAGTTATTTCTACAGTCTATGCACTTAAACACTATACTATTGGACATGATAATTACCCACACATTTCTAGTTACAAAACATGGCTAGTATTATGACAGCTCAAATTATTGTACATCAATTATTAGTGAAGAGCCAAAAAGATAAAGTAGAATCTTACCTGACCTTGAAAGATTGGGTAAACTGCAAGATTTTTTTTCCAAAGCAATGCGAGTTAACTTGTCATGTTGATAAGCAGTGCAACCGCACAATGAGTGGTAGGACCATATTTACCTCCGCTTTCCATTGACTGTTTATGGGCGGCACACAACTGCAAGAGCCAACAAACTGGTTTTGCCTCTGGCTCACACCTTGGGCTACAAACACTAACCCAAAATTCCTGGTACGAAATGATGTGGCAACCTACCATGCAGGAAAAACACCAAGACAATAGTCACACCTTCATCCTCCCATATGACTCAAGAGCTCAGGGAAACTCTAACTTCGACTCTATTCAGTCACCGAGCATATGATCCTTCTGGGCTCGTACAACCTGGGTGGAGATATGTACTTATTACTGAACACACCTTGTGATGTGATT
>BRDA01036432.1:0-14278 GCA_036984385.1 Crenuchus spilurus | reverse complement strand
ACAGTGATGCTTAAATACGATACACTGCTGCTTGTTTAACATGCAGCTCTTTACAGTAATTAGCTGTCATATGCAGGGCATGCTGGGAAGCTGGCTGATGTATGCAGCATTCCTTGCAATGTTGTTAATGAACATGTACTTCTGGTTCTACAGTTTTTTTCACGTGTTTTATTCTTATTCTAAAGATGTGTTTAAAAGCATGTATCATGCTCAATCCTGCCATAGTAATAGATGATCCTCAGGCAGGTCATCACTGAAGTGCCATTGAGCAAGGCACCTAAACCCGAACTGTTCCCCAGGCACCATGGATAGGGCTGCCCACCGCTTTGGGCACATGTTCTCAGACTAGTGTGTTCACTTGTGTGTGTGTTTCACTGTACAGATGGGTTAAATGTAGAGGTCAAATTCAGTTGTGAGGAATCACATTGTGTGTGTATTATATATTATATTATATTATATATTATCTATATATACTGTATATGTGTGTGTGTGTGTGTGTGTGTGTGTGTTATATATTATATTATATTATATTATATATTATCTATATATACTGTATATATATATATGTGTGTGTGTGTGTGTGTGTGTGTGTGTGTGTGGTATATATTATATTATATTATGTATTATCTTATATTATGTATTATCTATAAATACTGTGTGTGTGTGTGTGTGTGTGTGTGTGTGTGTTATATATTATATTATATTATATTATGTATTATCTTATATTATGTATTATCTATATATACTGTGTATATGTGTGTGTGTGTGTGTGTGTGTGTGTGTGTGTGTGTGTGTGTGTGTGTGTGTGTGTGTGTGTGTGTGCAATAAGCATGTTCACCATATTCTAATTTCTTGAAAAGTAAAGTATGGAAATAAAATGGAAAGTTATGTAAAAGCAATAAACAAAACTTCTGTAAATGAAGAAAATACAGTATTTATGCAGCTTTAGTCTGCTGCTAGCTGTGCTGCCACTAATTTACTGTTATAATTACAGGATTTTTGTCCCTATAAGTAGTGAACTAAGTAGAAAAGCCTGTGGAGTGTTTATGGTGTAGCTGGAATGTGCTAATTATTTCCAGCAAATGTGGTTTTGTTTCTCTTGAAGTGACAGTCTTGACATTTCCAGCCCAAGAAATGACTGCAGTCTTATTTTTGATGTTAGAAAGACTATCACTGTGCTTTACATTGAAAAACAGAGTGATGCCCTGAATTTACCTAAAAAATGATCTCCATTAATCATGTTGTTCAGTTGAATTACTTTTCTCTTACTTCTAATTGTCTGATATAACAAATGCTATTCATGTGGAACCAGCGTGCACATTTGAATGGAGTAAATTGTGCATTATGTTTTATCAGTCTATGTATCAATATCAAAATATGTGGTGCTTTTATGGTGCGTATCAAAGCCAAACAGTCAATAGTAGCCCTAAATTAACTGTGGTTGTTAAAAGGCCTTGAGTTTCTTTTTCTCATGATATTAATCACGCTAATGATCCTTGAAATGAGCCCAGTTCCCGGTATTTACCCAGCGCTGCTCCAGTGCCATGGACGTATTAGTCCACCAGGGGGGGCACATGCATCAACCAGCGATGGTAACCAGCAGGAGGATTTGTATTGATTTTATTGCTGCTGTAAGGACTTAACAGCTCAAACCCAAATCTTTTAGAGGTCTAGTTAGTGAACCTCTAATCCATAACCCTGCCCACACACCAGCACCAAACAGAACATCCTCCCACACAAAGGTGGTAGACAGAAGTGAAATGGGGGAACAGAATCAACCAGCTTAATCTCGCAAGTGCTCCATTGATTTCATGTCTTATTTATGGTCAATGAGAACTGCTGCTATGTACAATGCTGTTAAGAGATAAGGCTCTTTTATGTCAGATGAATGATACAAGATGACCCACAGGTCCAGGTTCCTCCCTGTTATAGAGGGTCGAAAGCTGGGTCATCGTAATATAATAGCGCTCATCATTTTACCAAGTGCACCAGAGCAGGGGCAGGGCAGGCCTAACGGTAAGTGAGGGGTCCCATCTGGTGGGCAGACGCCCCTGATCCCCAGCAATCAGGATTAATGGAGTATAATGCTCCCTCATCCGGATTTTTACCCCTTTACTGTCCTACCTCTCTGCCAATTCAGTAACCATTAGAAAGCTTCTTTTCCTGATGGTTAACGCGCCACCCCTGCCGACCCCCCAAGTTGCTCCTTTGCTGGGCTGTGTGTAGAGTGTCTAACACTCAGGGGGGTCTTGGGTGGGGCAGGCCAGGGGTCTCCATTAGCCTGCCTGTCTGAGCTGATGAGCTTCATGCTTCAGGCAGGCGTGAGGGAATTGTGCTAACAGCCTCAGACACATGCACACCCCCATCCTGATCTCACACACACACACACACACACACACACACCCTTCCCCCCTCACACACACATACAGATTGCCCAGAACATTGGTTCATATATATATATATATATATATATATACACACACACACATCCTGACCTCACACACACATACACACCCTTTGAATTATTATTATTATTATTATTATTATTATTATTATTAATTAAAATTAATTAAATTATTATTATTATTATATTAAATACTATTACTGTTAACATATATGTAATAATAATATGCATCATACTAGAAGTGCTAATCATAAGTTTCATGACAGTGATTCTGCATCAAATCTTTTAGTCAACAATCTCTTTTGATTTTCAATTATTCTAAATTTGCTGATATTAAGCATTTTTCCTATTGTTGTAACATTCCATTTCCATTCCAGTAACACTTCTGTTTTGTGATATTCATTTAAAATACATTGTAAGAGATTATCATTGGCAGTTTTCACATGACAGATATCAAATTTATAGTCAATGAATATCAGTCCTAAGTATTCTTTATTGTTGTTCTTGATTACTAATATCAGTGCTGGGGCTGATAAAAATACATTGAGCCCTGCTCACAATTTGCCACAGCGCAGTTTGATTCATGAAATCAAAAATTAAATGAATGAAAATTCTACAAAATAGGGGCACTTTTACATTCACATTACATTCATTCTCAACATGGATTCGTGGAAGCATTGATACAGTTTGTATTCCTAGTACAAATGTGTTATAATACGTCATAACAATAAGAATTTTCTAATCTTAACCTCAATATTTTTGACATTTTAGTTTAGTAATTAGAAACATTTATCATGTTTACCTTATCAAGACCATACACACAAAAATTCACAGACTTACACACTCCAAATCACAGCCCCCCCCCCCCGCCCCTCCCTAGCCCTGGCTAACAGTGGCTGGTCAGATTAGGTCAGAACCTCATTAGCCTTGGCGCACACAGCCATTTTTAAAGCATGCTCAGTAACTCTGCCCAACACAAACATAACACACAGCACTGTGACGCCGCTGGTCTTTGTCACGATGGTGTAACTACATAAAATGATTGTTTCACTTAGCAGCAGCTATAAGCGTTTAGAGGCGCGCAGCCCCTGCAGCTACATGCCGAGACAAAAGCCAGGCAGAGCTGCTGTTTTAGGCTACTTTACAGTCCCAATCACTGCTCTGAGACTGATTAATTCAGATGTTGACATGTTTTGGGCTGTCATGCTGAGTTACCCAATGATTCTGAGTGTGCCCATCTTTTGTCAAAGCGCAAAATAGATGGGGAACATATGGCGGGTGTGATTGTTCATAAGCATGGAATGCCTTTGCACTAATGGAATTATCCTCATAAACCTGATGGGAGAGAGGGAGATGAGCACTAGCGTGACATTAGAAACGTTATACACATGCTTAACATGCTACTTTTTGAGGCACTGGACCATTCCCAGAACGCACTCTGTACTACAGCCATTGTTCATTAAGCAGCTGATTTGAATCAGCACTGGTTCAAGTCATGTAGGCTAAGATTGCATTGCAGTTAAGAAGGAGCTTATAGACTGAAATATGTAACCAATAGTTCTTTTGAAGTGATGTCTTAGAAGGGGGGAAGAGCTGAAAGCCTACAACATCAACCACAAAAGCTTTTAAATGGCAAATTTAACAGTAATCAACATAGTCCATTACAAGACAATTGCATGACAATAATAGATGAATATGTATGAAGATGCATGTATGTTACAACACAACAGAAGCTAACAAACACTAAACAAGCTAACACAAACACAATGCAAGCTAACAAGCACAACACACACTAACAAACAGAACACAAGCGAAACTCAATACAAGCTAACAAAAGCAACACAAGCTAACAAACACAATCACAACGCAAGCTAACACAACAGCTAACACAAACACAACACAAGCTAAAAGAAAAACACAACACAACAAGCTAACACAAACTCAAAACAAGTTAACAAATACAACTCAAGCTAACACAAAACAGCTAACACAAACACAACACAAGCTTATGCAAGATAAGCTAAAACAAACACAACATGTGCTAACACAACACAAGCAAACACAACACAAGCTAACACATTCACAATACAAGCTAACAAACACTAAACAAGCTAACACAAACGCAAAGCTAACACAAACACAACACAAGCTAACAAACATACTATAACACAAGCTAACATAAATACAAAGCTAACACACACACAACACAAGCTAACAAACATAACACAAGCTAGCACACAAAGCTAACACAAACAAAACACAAGCTAACAAACACAACATAAGCTAACACAAACATAAAGCTAAGCAGCTGTATTCTGACCATCATAATAAGTGTAGTTTAGTAAAGGTTGTGCTTGTAGTTTGTTGTCTTCTTCCATTTCACCACTAAACTGTAACTGCTGGTTAATCAGTGTTTTGTTAAATGGTGAGGAAAAGTTTAATTCTGAATGTGAAGCGAGTGTCCAATATTAAACTGCAGTAAAGCTACACTCAGGTTCCTGATGAACCGGAACTAGAAATGGTAACTGTCATTAAAAACGTCATTGTTCAGTATAAATGATTCAGTCTTTTCACTTATTCCCCGAAAGTGTTTGTTTTTACAGTTTCCGGCTGAATAATTTCAGTTGCCAAATATTCGGTGCATCCCTAATTTACACCAGTGAAAATGTTGACATTGATTCCAATTTGCACAACAAATTCTGCTTCATTTCCCGTTTCAGTCTTTGCAAGTTCATTCCCATTACAACCTAAATGAAGACATAATCCACGGCAGAGCAAATTGAATAAATTGGACTGGGATTTTTATTCCATGCCGTTGTCCCTCAAGGCGAGTGGCTGCACATTTCAAAACTGATTATTGCTCGCTAATTGATAAGATAAACACATTTCAGCCGAACCTGAACAAACGATTTCCACCGTTAATTCTATTCCAACTGCCGATGCCTTAATAGAATCAAACGTAACCAGGCAACATTGTTATCAGACGCTTTCAACAATTACGTGCACTCCAAGCCAAATGATTGTACACTCAACATGCACTGTTCCCTTTGCTGGAGGAACGTTAGGAGAGCCTATTAAACTGCCATCATTTTGAGCGAAGAGAGAAAAGCAAGAGTGAAATGAAGGTTTGCAGGAAGTCCATTAAGAAGCGGCATGGCTGGGCAGAGCAAGTCTATAGTTTTGTGTGTGTGTGTGTGTGTGTGTGTGTGGTAGAGCGAGTTGGATGGGGAGATAGGGAGATGGGGGTGAGGGAGGTAATTGGTGCTTTTGCCTGGGCTGTCACAGCACTGTATAATTGGCGTGCACATGGCTGAGGTGGGACTCGCACACTGTATGGCCTCTCTGAGGACGGGAGAGAAAGAGAGAGAGAAGGAGAGAGAGCCCACTGCTCATCAACACATTAAACATTTACTCTAACCTATAAACAGTGGCTGCCCTCATTATTGCCGCCATCACCAGCCTGTCTCATTCACTCCCAGCAGCTCCACACAAGCCACTGGAATTGGTAATGTGTAGAGGAATGGAGCCTATCCAAGAGGAGCCAAATGGCCTTGTGTTTACCCAATGTTTTCTCAGCTCACTCTTGGCTAAATGTTGTATTTGCAGTCATATGTGACGTCGGATGACCTTTACAACGACACTGATTTGTGCTCATTGCAGAACTTTCTCCTTGTTTAGTGCTATTTTGTTTCATTTTTTTCCCTCAGCCTACATGACTGAGGTTTTAAACAGCTCGTCTGGATGCTTGCCCGAGCACTCCCCGAGACGTTGGTTGTTAGTGCAGGAACGTTTCTGATCTTTATTTCACGGATGCCTAAGAAAACCCGCAGCTACTAGGGTATCGGAGGAGAAACTCTGAAGGCACTTTAATTTATTCGCTTCTAACTTATTCATGTGTACGACTCAGAAGATATCTTTTGAAACAGTTTCAAATGGAAACGTCAGAGTATCTTTAGAGTAACGTCAGAGTAACCACCACATTCCCTGCTTGAAGAGTTGATATGACTATGTGTTTTGGTAGCGACCCCACTGTCACTAGCTGCCAGTCAAATATTGAAGCTGTGATTTCTCATGCATTTATATATGCTGTATTCATTTTGAAAGATGGATGTTGTCTGGAGCTTTCTATCTCATTCTGTGAGGTCTTTCTCGCTGTAATTAATACTGTAGCTGCTGATTTACAGAGATGAAGAGTTCTTCTATGGGGGGTCAGTTGGATGATTGACAACAGAAGGACTTATTTATCTCTGGAATGCATTTTTTCACCCATTCCCAATCCAATTTTTCTTATTCTGCTCCTTATTCTGATAAGACTGGAATGCTGGCAGGAAGTACATATATGTGTGGGTGTATATATACAGTATATATATATATATATATATATATATATATATATATATATATACTGTATGTGTGTATATACACTTCAGTATGTATGAAAAATGCATGATTACAGTGCAAGTAGATAGGTGTTCATTTCTTTTGACTAATATCTGCGGCTGTCGGAGTGGAGGCCGGCGCCCGTCCAGCCATTTCCATCACTCGACTGCTGGTACAGTGAGATATTAAAGCACTCAGTTATCCTCGTGGACACAGCATGGGTCATTGGTTATTTCACATACTGTATATACACTAATATTGTATTAATTACTAATGTTTGTATTTTAATACTGACTTGTGTTTTTGGTATAACTTTTTCAGTGAAGAGTGCTTTTCAGTGAAGAAGTTGGTCACAGTGTAAACGCTAAGAGGCTCACTTGTCCTATATATTACCAGTAAAAATAAATATAAAAAATAATATTAAAATCAAGATTTCAACAAGTAGTGACTTGTATTTCAGAAGCCGCAGAACATACAGTAAATCATATTTTTTTTCTCAGTTAAATTGGATTACCTATTTATTTATTTATTTATATTACATTATTTCCTTTTTCTCAAAATAAAACCTGCAATATCAAACAGGTCACCGCATCAGCATCGTTTTCTCTTTAGGAAGGTGAGTAGGTGGTAGGTAGTAAGCTGTGAATTGACACAAATTTACAAAAAATTAAATGTGGATGATGTCCGTGTCCATCACAGGGCTTCACCGAAAACATCATAATATGCCAGTTGCCTAAACATGATGTAATGGATATGTTTTCTTTCCACAAAACAAGACAGTAACCTTTCATCAAGTTCAACTCACCTCCTCTTCTACTGACCTACACAAACACGGTGTTGACTGAAAGTTTAAAATCCTCATTTTTCACAGTTTGTTTCAAACAGCTACAAGTGAGAAATCCTGTATTTGGACACACACCATGCTTTTGTTCTCACTGGTGATAACTGCCACTTCTAAAGGTTAATATTCAGATGAATGGACTCTTTGATCATTGGACATCAACTGGCCATATGGCCATGAAAACAGTGGCACTGGCAAATGAAGAGATACAGCATGAGAGAGACAAAGGCACGAAGGCACGAACAGACGGAGCGGAAGTGCAGTCAGATCTCTCCCCCACAGTCCATCACCTTTCTGTAACATATGAATGGTGCGATGAGAATTGATTTCCGAGTGAATTATTTCGGGCCCTCTGCCTTTTACAAGACAATAACCTCCACCGAAGTGGCACATTCTTCTGCGGGAGGTGTTCGTTTTGTTCCTTTTCATATTCTCTTTCTTCCTTTCTTTCCATTTCTCTGTCTATGTCCTCCCTTCTTCCAGCGTCTGGCACTGTCACTCAATAGAGCTTACAATTAGAAGCCTGATCGATCAAAGTGAAACTGATATGTGAGGGATGGAGAAGGATGGAATGGTGAAAGAAGGACATGTTATTATGAAAGGAAGTACGGTTCAATCAATACATTGATACTGATTATCAGTGGTTGATAACATTCATAAGTAAAATCTTCATAGATAAACCATGGTAATGACTTGTCTTTTATTAGAATTGATGCAGCTGACTGGTGGACAATTGCTCACTTTACTCATCCCAAGTCCTGGAGGCTCCTGTAGGGTTCATCTAACCAAAGTCTTCTGATGGCAGTAATGAAATGGATCAGTCAGTTAAGGTTGAAGCTAAAGTCTATAGGAAGGAAGACCTCCAGGAGCAGGGTTGGTGACCATTGCCAATCAAGACTTACAAACTGTTCACATCAATTACATCAATATTAACTAGACCAGGGGTTCTCAACTAGTCTCAGCCCGGGACCCACATTTTCTCATGGTCATTAAGTCGGGACCCACTTTTATATACAAATTTATTTGTGAAAAATAGCCTTCAAAAATATTTAAACATACATATGCATGTAAAGTGATTTCAGGGGGGACACGACTGACTTGATTCGGGGGGTTTGAGAAGGTGCTGGAGCATAAATTAAACTAATATTGTTAATAAATATTAATACATTACTTACAAATTATGATATGATTATAATATACTAATAATAACTTAAGTGTTATTAATAATAAAATAATAAAATTTATATTTATTATTAATACAATAATACATTATTACATATTATTAAATATTATAAACTGTTAAAAGCACGTAGCATAAAATGATCACCCAATTCTTTGCCTCCGAACGTCATCACAAATTTAAACAGAAGAGTAACCAGCAGTGTTGCCAGATCTTGCAATAGAAACAAGCAACCAGCTCTATGAAAATAAGTCCAAAATAAGCCTAACTGGCAACCCACCACATTCTGGAGAGAGGCCGCTTTTAAACAGTATGAAGGTAATTACTTATTATGACATCATACATAAACAACACTCATTTCTTTGTTTTCTGTCATTGTGTTTTGGGGCACTGAAACCCATGTTTGTTAGCCTCAGTGTGCAGATTTTATGTGCTTCTCATCTTTCGCTTTGTTATGGGGAGCTGGGAGATAATCAAAAAGTTTCACTGGGAAAGAAAGTCAAGCCCAAATAAGCAACAAGCTCAGAAAACCGCTACCCACCACTCACGAGATTTGCAAGCAACTTTAAAAAACCAAGCCCAAAGGCGCTTATAATAAGCAGACTTGGCAACACTGATAACGGGCAAATGGTGGTTACTATAGCAACGAGAATACTGCACGCAATGGCTGCACGCGTCTGACGCCTGCCTCTCTGTGTCTCTGTTTTCAATTTAAAAGACGAGGACAAAATCAGATAAGCATTAGCTATTTTAATGGTTTTAAAATTTATGTATTTTTTACAATCTGTCCGCAACCCGCCCAGAACGTGTCCGCGACCCGCCCAGAACGTGTCCCACGACCCACCAGTAGAGAATCACTGGACTAGACCAATAAAGTATCTGTCTGTCTATCTCTGCCTCAGCATTATTATTATTATGTCATGCCCTGTGCTTGGTAAGGGGGTAGGGGACTCGCACGTGACCCTGATCAGGATTAAATGGATAAGATAATGGATAGATGGAATAATAATAGCAAAGCAATTCCTAATAAGTTAATGTAAACAAAGTTTAACCATTTACTGCGTCTTAAATGGTGCTGATTCTAGTCATCACAGCATGTCGCAGCAACAACCCACTAGCTTTATTTAAGAGTTGTGATGTTAATGTTGCTGATATTGTTTACCAATTAATACATTAACAGACTGTAGCACACGTTTCCATACTTTCCCATTCGTTTTCTCATCGCCTAGGCCCTAAAGGGTGATGGGAAGGCAGGGAGAAAGGTGTTTTCCGAGTGAGTGGAGACGTGTTCTGTCGGACAGGTGGCGAGAGCAGGCCGACAGGTCCGGCCGCTGACCCGAGCAGAGCTTTACATTCGTGTGCAAGGCAGCCGGACGGACAGAGAGAGACAGACGGAGGGCTTAGGTCAGAGCCGGAACACAGCGGGTCTCCATTTGGCTCTCGTCAGGCCGCAAGTGTGGGACGGAATGTGTGTCCTCCATCACTGTCAGGAGCAGCACACACCAACACACACACACCTGGCAGCATCCATACACTTCCTACAAACTGACAAATGCTGTCCCAGCGGTGTCTGGTCACTCCGTGGCCTTGCTCTGTCTGGTCGTATGGCATGTGGGCTGGAGTGTTGGCTCAGGCCCCAGCTCTCTCCTTTTCTCTCTCCATCACTCCCTCTGCTCAAATACTGCTCTCCACCAGTGACCATGCTCTCGATGTTTGAGCGAGGGACTCCCTCTTTCTTTCTCTCATTCTCTCACCTAGTCCCTCTCTTTCTGTCTGTCTCTGTAGATCTCTTGTCCAGTTGTTTTTGGCTGTTCTAGACAGGCAGATGTTTGCTGTCTAGGCTTTACTGTGGTAGGTACCAGAGTTGTGCAATGGCAAGAACCTGGTGATACAGTACTTATCACGATACAGAGTTTATGGTTTAGTATATATTCAGTAATTAGACTGTAATATTGTGATTCAAAATGATCGGCACTCTGGCTGTAGAGTCTAATCAGTGTTCAGAAAAGACATCCATCTATTAGCAAGCTTTCACATTCCTTATTGAAGCATATTTTTGGAGCTACGACCTACAAACGCCTCTGTTTTCGCCTCTTCATCAGACATGAATCTCCATCCTCTGAAGGCTTCTTTCAGGGGACCAAACAAGTGATACTGCAGTGGGGTGAGATCAGGACTATAGTGAGCTTTAACACCTCAAAAGCATGTTTTCATCATGTTGTTTACCATCAACAGCCAGGGAACCAAGAGAGCAAAAACTGGCAGTTCTCTCTCTGGGCAAGTAGATGGCGCTCTGTCTCCCTATCACTTTCACAGTGCAATGTCCGCTGGCTCAGGCGTCTACTGATTGGTCCATTCGGAGCTGGGAATCCTGCGCTTTTCTCCGAGCACGTTAGGCTCCCCAGTGACAGGGTATCAGCGATAGTTTGAAAAGAGGCGGTGGCCGGAAACTTATTTCCATTGGAGTGGAAGAATCTAATGCCTGTAGATATATGACAACACTGCCATCTAGTGGTCGGGAGTTTAATCACAACACAAAATAAACCACTGGTTTTTAAAATAAAATATTCATTAAAAATCAATACTGTTTTTTGGATCGTTTCACGAAACATAATATTGCGATATTCAAGTGTATTGATATTTTCTTAGACCCCATAGTGGGCATTCTCACAAGACTTACAGAGCAAGCGTGAGATTTTTTTCAGGAATTTGCACATAAGGCCAAGTAAAAAAAAAGAGTTGGTGATCATCCCCGCCCGACCCTCTAAAAAGCACCCGACCCATTTTTTTTTTTTTTTTTTTTTTTTTTTTTACACAAAAAAAACGCGCCAAACACCCTAGTCTGGCCTAGAATCATTCAAATTTCGCATGCTTCCAATGACGTGATCCCAAATCAATTCTGCACATGTGCAGTACACTTCAGTACCAATGGCCGGTCGTTTTTGTGATGCAAATCATGGCTTTTGTAGTGGCCAGCATCGTAAAAACACTGCAGTCGGCCAATAAAATTCGTTTCATTTCCCTGTTATCTAATGAAATAAAATACAATGGATAATTTTTGCTTTAGTAGACACTGAAATTAAACTGTAATATATTATAATAAGTATTATCGCAGCGTGTGCACAGACTCACACACAGAGAAGCAGACGGAGGGCCGGTTATATAAATAAGACAATATCTTTACCAGAGACCGAAATTACTTGTTTAGTTTTGAAATAAAAGTATCAAGTGTGTGTGTGTGTGTCTTTCTGTGAAACTGGCGCTGTGTTTTGCTAATGAGTATTTTCGTGGCTTTGCCCTGAATATGTAAATCACTCAAGAAGAACATGATCTATGTTTAACATGGTTTATTTAAGTTTTCAACGTCTTTTTAATATTCGCTACATACTGTAGCGTCGGAGAAGAGAACAAAGAAAAAGGATAAGACATTTACTTACTAAATGCTCTCTTACTAAAAACGAAAGTGCAGTAGCAAACGCTCACTGCTTAACAGCATGAAAGTACGAACTAAATGGACTAAGACACACATCAACGGTAACTTAACTAAAACACACTAAAAATAACTCATAGCGAATAGACTACAACTAACAATCATTACACATACAAAAATCCCCTCTTAAAGACTCCAAATAATTACAAAATAGACCCCATAAACACACAAGAGAACTTTATGCAAATACCGTACGACACGCAGCCATCTGATTGGCCGACACCCCCAAGAGCCGCCACAATACTTTTCCATCAATCAAAAAAAAAAAAAAAAAAAAAAAAACACCTCCCCCCCGACCCAAAATTTTGGTGAAAAAGGATGATCACCAATTTTTTTTTTTTACTTGGCCTAACTGTAGTTCAGACTTGAGCTATTTTTGCTGTTTTGTATACATTTAATTTTGCCTTTATATTAAAAAATATTTACAATGTTTGGTTTGTTTTGTTTCAGCACAGCATCCGTATGACCTGATTATTATTACACTTTGACATACTGTATCAACACACTGGACCTAAAAACACAATTGAAATGAAGCTACGTTACAACTACTTACAACAAAAAGCAGGTGCGAGGTTCCATTTTTGTCCACTGGGGGCAGTGTTGGCAATGTGTGGCTTCCTTGTTGGGTATTCTGTCCCTCCCACCTTGCTACTTTTACAGACGTATAAAAATGAATTTTATATCAATTTTAAATCATTGTATCTCTGTTTTTACTTGGTGTATCAACATCAAACGAAAGCGAGCACAGAGTTTCAGTACTTTCGAAAGAATGTGATGTCATGGCTCAACGTCACTTTGATTTTATGTTGTGATGACTTGAACCTGCCATGTGATTGGAGGGTTATTTGAAACATTTGCTGTTTTGGATTGTTTGGAAGTCCTCTCTCTCTTTCTCGTTTTCTCTCTCGCTCTTTCTCTCTCGCTCGTCCAGCAGCTCAATTGGTTTTGGCTGCTCTAGACCCGCCTCCAGATGTATCCTGGCCAGGCTCCACTGTCAGCAGTCTGCGGTCAGCGGTCAACTCCTCGCGCAGCTGAAGCAGAGCGTTCCCTGTGGGCATTCTCATGATATAGACAGACAAGCACACAAAGATAATTTACCAGTGCACAGTACAGCTGAGGGCGGATGGCTACGCAGCTCAGTTTCTGTCTGCTTTCCTCTGGCACTGTATTTTGCACATCATTTTCAACCTTCATCTGGTCTACACTCGCCCCCTTTCTCTCTCTCTCTCCCTCTCCATCTGCACCTTTCCCATCTGTGCTTTTACTGTTCTATTCCCTCCTCTCCATTCCCTGTAATTTAACCCCCTGCTGCTCCTCTTCATCTGTCTCTCTCTCATCTCTGCCAGATTCACCTGTTCTCTTCCCCAATTGTCCCCCCGGTATGTGCAGCTTTACCTGTGTTTTCCTTTCCTGGACTCCATTTTTCTGGACTCCCAGCTGCCCCAGTCACGTCCGGTACTGGTGTACATACAGACGAGTAGGCCTATGGGACTCCTTTCTGTGCTCTGTTGCCCTCTATCTCTCTCTCTCTCTCTCTCTCTCTCTCTCTGTCCTTTCTTCATTCAGTCAGGCAGTCAAATTTCATTTATTTTCACATAGTCAGTGTGGATCTGATCTTTCTCCCTCAAGTCAAAACAGAAGACAAATAACAGGAGAGTACCGACAGTCATTTCAGCAGATGATGGTGTTTCAGTGGCACGTCTACACCCATGAATCCGATCAGGCTAAATCTAATCTGATGCCAGGATTTCACTCAGCTGTCCAAATGTAGTGTCTTGCACGCTCTCTCCTTTCTCTCTCTCTCTCTCTCTCTCTCTCTGTCTCTCTCTCTCTCTCTCTCTGTGTGTCTCTCTCCCTCTCTCTCTCTCTCTCTATCTCTCTTTCTCTCTCTTCTCTCTGTCTCTCTCTCTCTCTCTCTCTCTCTCTATCTCTCTCTCTGTCTCTCTCTCTCTCTCTCTCTATCTCTCTCTCTCTCTCTCTCTC
>BRDA01036430.1:375-10583 GCA_036984385.1 Crenuchus spilurus | reverse complement strand
GACTGAGTTAAACAGCCGGCGGCCCGGCGGCCCACTAACCCATCGGCCCACCGGGGAAATCCCCGGTAGTAATGTATGCCAGTCCGCCCCTGAGCTGCAGACAAGCATCAATATTCTTTTTGCAGAGCAGTTGCAACCCTGTCATGCACACCATTGTTGTTTAGTTTTCTCCTGATGGTAGGCTCATGAACTTAACATTAGCCAATGTGAGAGATGTCTTCAGTTGCTTAGAAGTTACCCTAGGGTCCTTTGTGACACCTGCCGACTGTTACACACCTTGCTCTTGGAGTGATCTTTGTTGGCCTACCGCTCCTGGGGAGGGTAACAATGGTTTTGAATTTCCTCCAATTGTACACAGTCTGTCTGACTGTGGGTTGGTTGAGTCCAAACTCTTTAGAGATGTTTTTGTAACCTTTTCCAACCTGATGAGCATCAACAACTCTTTTTCTGAGGTCCTCAGAAATCTCCTTTGTTCATTACATGATACACTTCCACAAACGTGTTGTGAAGAGACAAACTTTGAAAGATCTCTGTTCTTTAAATAAAATGCCTGATTGTCATCCCATTGATTGAAAACACTTGACTCTAATTTCACCTTCAAATTAAGTGCTAATCCTAGAGGTTTACATACTTTTGCCTCTCACAAATATGTAATATTGGATAATTTTCCTCAATAAATAAATGACAAAGTATAATATTTTTGTCATTTGTTTAACCCTCTGAAGTCTTTCAGACACACTGATGTAGTTTGACGTGCCTTCATTTTTTTTTTTTTTTTAAATAAATTACACCTATCTAAAATTATTTTTTCCCAGACTGTTAAACTTGCTTTTGTTCAGCACAATCTCAACAACAACATTGGCAAAACAGTAAGAGTGTCATAAATCTACATTTATACAGAAACAACTAACTTTGTGGGACATTCTAGACCTGCTGTAGTGAAGGTGTATTGAGAATGGACTTCTTGTACATTGAGTGCCTCCCAACAGCATAACAGTGATGACCCACAGGCCATTGATGTCAGAGGGGAGTGATTACTCCAGTGAGTGGTGCAGAGCAATCAACGCACCACAGTGGACCAGTTAACATCTAGAATGAACACAGGAGCAAAGAGGAAAGTGACAGGAATGACATAGTGTAAGTCGAATCAGGTGAGATTTATAGGGAGCAGACACTTTGTCTGAAATTGATTTTGGAAGGGGAACATGGTTTTATTACTGCTTGGAATTTGGAGCAACTGCACCATTACAGAGTAATTTGCCGATTTTTTTGGCCTATGATATTCAACTAATTTGTGGGTGGTCCCTTTACTGCCTATCACGGATTTACAACAAATCAGCATTTGATATTTATAATTGACTTCTGTTTAAGGTAGTAGAGTCTTATTTTAAAACTGAATGATGGGGAGGGATTTCTAATTGCCACGGAATAAACACATACACATATTGGTGCAAATATGTACGCTACAGAATTCCCAAGGACTCCTCTCTGAGTAAAACTTGAGCACAAGTCTCGCATGTTCCCAAACGTTTTGCTTCATCTGTTAATGATGAAGGTCCACAAATTAACTATGCTCTTTCTCCATCTCAAGCTGCTTTTGCCTGCTAAACTCTCCCCTGCCACGAGTGGCACGTCTGCTGTAACAGCGGCAGAAGGGATCTCTGTAGTCTGTTTGAATGTGTCATCATGAATTATAAATGTCAGACAGATGTACAAGAGCTTACTGGTAACACAGCTGCAAACAAACTAGCAGCCCTCCTCTTCCTTACGGCAATCAGGGGAGTCATGTTGCCTTCACATGCTCATGTACTTGTCCTATTTCCTGCTTACAAAGTAACAAAGTCTTTGCAATGAAGTGTTTAGTAGGTGGAAACATCATTAAGTCCGATTTATGTTTTAGCATTGAAACAACACAGAGTGTAGGCCATAACCTATGGAAGTGGCCTACACTGTTGTGAGCATTTGTACTTGAGCATTGGTGTCTGCATCACTTGACAATTAAACCACCAGAACACTAGTTGGCAATGGGATGTCTATGCCACTGTGCTGATGTAAAATGGTTTACAAACTTTCTTGGTTAATCTCTACTCAACTTAAAGTTCAAATGTTATTGGTCGAGATAGTTAGCTAGTTTGATGTATTTTTTTGCCATTGTAAAAAAGTAAAAATTATATCAACAAATTGCTTTAACATAAGAACATACACAGTATATTAGAAAATTATGACCAAATGCCTAATAGTGAGAAAAAAGACAGGAGTGTTTGCTCAGGGATGGTCATAATATTCTGATATAATGGTATACTTCATTAACGCAACCACCCTTTACTCTACCAAGATGAAAATGTAAAGTAACATTTGAAAATTTGTACAAAACAAATGAAATATGGGCATCAGAATTGTTTCTGACATTCCCATGCTCCATCTGCAAATGTGTTCACTTCAAATCATGTGTTCTTTAACCTTACAATTTTTAAGGCAATTTACTTCACCCCTTTTTTGAGGTGATTCAACTTGAGGACAACATGTTTCACCCAACTTAGACTTCTTAGTTTAATCAAATATTTTTATGACTCATAACATAATGTAAAGTGTCTTTTGCAACTACTTTCCAACTACCGGTACTTGTGATGCTTAAAAGTAAAGAAATAAAAGTAGAAACATTCAAAATGTCATCACAGAGTGCTTCAAGTAAAGTGATTGACATAGGAAGTTTTATATGACATCAGAAAATACAATAATTTCACTCTGTCTGAGCACTGACATGTAGTTCAGTACAGTACAGCACAATCATGTGCTTCCACCTTCATGTGCTCAGTTCCACTTGTTTGGGCCTTGTTCAAACATCAGTGAAGAATTGCAACATCTTATGTAATGCAATGTCTTTTCAGTGACTTTCAGTGTTCTTGTTCCGTCTTTCATTATTTTTTAACACTTATTCCAAATAGATATGGCAAGTAGAAAGTAGAAAGATGTTTTCAGCTTTCATGTGACCTATGACCAGAAAATAAGAAAGTTGCCTACTGAATCTCTCATCATCAGTAGATGACAGACCACCAGGTTATTCAAGAGGTTAAAGATTGTGTGGTTTGTCAATGAAAGCAGTCCTGCATGGAGTATGGCTAGGTCAGTTGTGACATGAAAGAACAACATTTAGCTCATATTTACTGTAATGTCAGTCTACTTTTCATGCTATAGGGCAGTCATTCAGAGCACTAAGATGATTTCTTTTTTATGAATAGCTGATAGAGAACTCAGAGCAGGAGACAAGTTTACTGTTGAGCTGCTGTGTGATTGCTGGGCATTGTATGTGTTGGTCATGACTTATTTCTGGAGAATGCTAGCTGGCAGTGGGACAGCTTATATACAAAAGACTTTCACTGTAAAACAGAGAAGGAATCACATGAGTCTTGGGCAACCCTGCCTTTTTGTTGAACACTAATTAGGCTGTGACTGTAGCAATGAGATGGGTACAGAAATAGTGGATAGTGACCTGTGTGAGAGGAAAAGAGGTTACGTTCTGTTCTATTGTGTTCTGTTTTGTATATACTGCACTGTAACAAATTGCTGTAAATTAACGGCCAGTTTCCAACAGTAGAATAATAATACATTGGATTTATAACACTTTGTAGCAAATCTCAAAGTGTTTACAGTATAAAAAAATCAATTAAAAGATAATAATCAAATAATACTACCGTAATAAAAATATGATAATTTATTTTCCATATGTCCTTCTAAAAAGTCTTTAGTCCCTTTTTTAAACAATCAGTTGTCTGAGGCTTCCTCAGATGGTCAGGCAGGGCATTCCAAAGGTGTGAAGCTTCAGAACAAAAGGCACAATCACCCATGGTGCCAAGTTTCATTCTGGTTGGAAGAATGTCCAAAGTAAAAGTTGCATTGCTGTATGTTGTGTTCTTATGCTTAAATGGTTTTCTTTGTTGAAAAAATATTTTCAGATTTGAACACTATTCAAATGCATCACAAGTGGAATCAATTTGTTTACAATAAACTAGCATGTATTTGCCAGAAGTTGTAATAGAGGGTGTGATACCGTTAATTTAACAGTAAGTTCCTGGCAATCCTGCTGCCAGTTCTTAACTGTTTTTAACACTGACATTTTTTACGGTGTGGTGTGGAATTGTGAAAAAGGTAATGAGAAAGTATTTACAAATAAATGTATCAAGTTGTCAACTGCTCTTTTTACAACTGACATCACAAAGCAGCTTTACAGAGTCAGTAATAACAAAACACAAAAGCACCAGTGAGCAAGTAAACAAGAACAGTGGCAAGGAAAAACTCCCTCAGAGTTCGAGGAAGAAGCCATAGGAGGAAGCAGACTCTCATGGTTACCCATCCTCCTCTGGTCAACTACTTGTAAGTATAACTATAACTACTTATCACTTATATTATGATGTTGTAGTGTTCAGGTGTACTGATATGGTGACAGTAGTGAAACAGGAAAGACACTTATAATGCTAATAATAATGATAGCAGCAATTAAAGTCCATATAAACTTCAATGTGGTCAGTAGTGTAGGGCATCTGGGGCAAGATGTAGTAGTTGCTCACTCACTTGGAAAAAGACAGGGATGGAATGTCAATGGATGGTTCTTTATGGGTTTATAAAGTAAAAGGAATATGAAGCTTATTAGACTGTGGCAAATGACTGGCATCCCTTTGCTCCACCATCAACAAACCTGATGGGGGGGGGGTTCATGCATGGGGACACCACATGCCTTAACTGGCTCTGCTTATATTAGTGCAATGCCATAATCTAGCCTTGAAGTAATGAAGGACTGTACTAAACATTCTGAATCATGTAGGGATGTTCTAGTAGTTTTAGCTAAGTGTTGGTCAAATTATAAATCTGAATTATGACACCAAGATTTTTTGCTACTAAGCTAGGTGTAATAGTGAAATCAGCTGCATGTAACCTTATGTCTGAAAATGTATGTCTTGAGGCCTTTGAGTTGAAAAGAAGAACCTCTGTTTTGTTAGTATTTAAAAGTTATAAAGACATCTAGCACTTCACATCTTTTACACAGTCCTCCATTTCCTTTAATCTAACCCTGTCATCAGGTTTAGCTGATATATAAAGTTCTGTATTGTCTGTGTAGCAGTAAAAATTAATATTGTGTGTTTGCTTAAACTTGGCCTAATGGCAGCATATAAAATGTAAATAGTAATGGTCCTAAGATACAGTGGGGGAAAAAAGTATTTGGTCAGCCACTGATTGTGCAAGTTCTTCTACTTAGAAAGACAAGAGAGGTCTGTAATTTTCATCATAGGTACAACTAGAGAAAAATGAGACAAAAAAATCCAGGACATCATATTGTAGAATTTTTAAAGAATTTATTTGTAAATTATGGTGGGAAATAAGTATTTGGTCAATAAACAACCAGCGAGAATTCTGGCTTTTACAGACCTGTTAGTTCTTCTTTAAGAAGCCCTCCTATTCTGCACAAATTATTTGTATTAATTGCACCTGTTTGAACTTATGTCTATAAAAGGCAACTGTCCACACTCTCAATCAATCACACTCCAAAGAGCTTTCTAAGGAAAACAGGGACAAAATTTTAGACCTGCACAGGGCTGGGATGGGCTACAGGACAATAGGCAAGCAGCTTGGTGAGAAGGCAACAACTGTTGGCACAGTTATTAGAAACGGGAAGAAACACAAGATGACTGTCTGGGGCTCCATGCAAGATCTCACTTCATGGGGTAAGGATGATTCTGAGAAAGGTCAGGAGTCAGCCCCGAACTATACAGGAGGACTTGATCAATGACCTGAAGAGAGCTGGGACCACACTCTCAAAGAGAACCATTAGTAACACACTATGCCATCATGGTTCAAAATCATGCAGGGCATTCAAGGTCCCCCTGCTCATGCCAGCACATGTCCAGGCCAATTTCAAGTTTGCCAATGACCACAGGAGGTATGGGAGAAGGTCATGTGGTCAGATGAGACCAAAATAGAGCTTTTTGGTACTCAAGTCCACTCGCCATGTCTGGAGGAAAAAGAATGCTGAGTTGCATCCCAAGAACACCATACCTACTGTTAAGCATGAGGGTGGAAACATCATGCTTTGGGGCTGTTTTTCTGCAAAGAGAACAGCACAACTGATCTGTGTTAAGGGAAGAATGAATGGGTCCATGTATCATGAGATTGTAAGCCAAAACCTTGTGCCATCTGTAAGAGCATTGAACATGAAACGTGGCTGGGCCTTCCAGCATGAAAATTATCCCAAATACACTGCTCAGGCAGTGAAGGAGTGACTCCGTAAAGGTCCTGGATTGGCCTAGACAATTTGTGGAGGTAGTTGAAAGTTTGTGTTGCCCAGAAACAGCCCCAAAACATCACAGCTGTAGAGGAGATTTGCATGGACAAATGAGCCAAAATACCAGCTACAGTGTGTGCAAACCTGGTGAAGACTTACAGGAAATTGCCATGTTACAAAGTACTGAGTTGAACTTTTGACCAAAAGCTTATTTTCCACCATAATTTACAAATAAATTCTTTAAAAATCCTACAACATGATTTCCTGGATTTTTTTTCTCATTTGTTTCTCATAATTGAAGTGTACCTATGATGAAAATTACAGACCTCTTTCATCTTTCCAAGTAGGAGAACTTGCACAATCATTGTCTGACCAAATACTTTTTTCCCCACTGTAGATCCTTGTGGAATTCCACATCTCCCTTTTGTACAAAAGTAAGATTTGAATTATGGCTGTTCCTGTGGTTCCAATCATGTTCTCTAGGTTTTTTTTTTTTTTATGAGAGTAGCGTGGTCTATTGTATTAAAAGCTATACTTAGATCAAGTAAAACTAATGAGGATAGGCAGCCTTGATCAAAGGCAAGAAGAAGATCATTTGTTATTTAGCAAGAACTATCTCATTGCTATGAGATTCCAGGTTTGAAATTTTTATATATGCTTTTTACACAAATATGAGCAAAGTTGTTGGGCCACAGCTGTTGTTGGGACAATGTAATAGTACCTAGATGTGATGTTTAATAACTGCTCATTTAAAAGCTTTGGGTATGGGTCCTAAGCTAAGGGATCAGTTCATTATTTTTAAAAGAGGTTTGATTGTAAGTGGAAGTGTTTCTTTAAGTAGTTTTGAGGGAATTGCATCAAGTGCGCAGATTGTAGACTATGATGAAACAATGATTTTCTTTAGGTCTAGCTGTGATATTGGATTAAAAGCTTCCACCCTATCTTCTATAACTGTGTTTGATCTAACTCATCTACATCTTAAAGCAGACATCTTGGAGTTAACAAAAAAAAAACTGGGGAGCCTAGGCCTGAGCAACTCCATCTGCTCCTGAGTCATGGATGTCTTGTTTAACAGACCACAAAGTTTTAGGGTTTGCAATGGCACCTCCTCCACCATCATTCTAAATACAGGAACTTCACAAGGCTGTGTCTTAAGTCCAATGCTGTTCACTTTGTTTACATACATCTGTACCCCCACACACTCCTCTAACACAATAATCAATTATGCAGAGAACACCACAATACTACCTCATTTCAGATGAGGTGAAAATACCTACAGTAATACAGTGAATTGTCTAGGTGAATGATGTAAGGTCAATGATCTAGTGGTTAACACCTCCAAGTCAAAGGAGATCATCATCGTGGACTTCAGGAGAACACAGAGTTCAGGACATCTCACCCTCCACATATCTGAAGGTGTGATGGAATGCAGATGTGTGGACTCGAGTCACATGAATTGGACTCGAATTCGACTCGAGTCACCAAACTGATGACTTGTGACTTGACTCGACAACATCACTAAAGACTTGTGACTTAGACTCTACCTTTTTCTGACTTGGACTTGGAATTGGACTTGAGATTTGAGACTTGAAAAGACTTGAAACCCCCATTTGAACATAAAAAAGTAAAACAATCACATAACTGGATCATTCTGTATTGTAAATGATGCTGTAATGCTTGTCACGACCCTATCCATTCACCCTGCCTGATTTGTACTGCGCATGCACATAAGCATATCATATCCGGATACATTTTTACGAATTGCATTGAAACAGAGTCTTTGGTGAAGGATGAACACTTTTGCACTTTATCATTTTATTGAATTTATGTTTAACTGTTTGTTCAAAAGAAGTCATTTACGTTTTCTGCACTTTGCATGATTATTTACTAAAAGGTGGATTTATATAGACGATGGGGAGCAGATGTGCGTTAGCAACTGCAGGGTTGCCAGGTCCCCAGAAATCTAAATCTCGATGTCTGACATAAAGTGCCCTATACAACCTGACACCAGCAAAAAATCTAGAGCTTCTAATTACAGATATTATTGTTAGCATACTGACAATTGGAAACCAACTTGGAAAGTCAGGGCTCATACATACCTTTATTTTGGTAGTGGGGGCATTAGAAAAAAATGCTGATTTTACAATATGCTTAACATTTTTATTTTTTGCCTAATGCACATACTTTATTTGATTGTTTTATTAACAATTGTAGCTAATTATACTTGTTTTCTGTTGGCTAAGGAAAAAAACAGATGCAAATAAAAAACATTTTCCTAGGGTGTTTGTGTTGTTTCCAACCAAAACAATTGAATGAACAGAAATCAAGTTCCACTTACAAGCTCCAAAGTTTAAATTTCCAATGTGGACTTAAAAGCAGCATAAGAACTAGTTTAACTAAACTAAGAGCCTCTAATCACCAAAAATATCTGCTTTTCCAGGGCTTCAGAACTGACACATTTCTTTGTGTAAGGGTGTTCTGGCATTGGTTTTCTCTCCACAAAAGCGTGGACATATGTTGATTATTGACACCTTCTAACAAAGCAGATTATACTATTTATTTTGTGTGTTTATTATCACTAGTTGCCAGTGGCGGATCTAGAACATTTCAGTTGGGGGGCCAGTCTAGGGCCAGTGTTTATGTTAGAGGGGCTGATTATTTTCTAGCTTATGGAGCAGGCATTAGAAGTAAAAATATGTATTCAATATCATTAAATATTTTAGTAATACAGTGTTCAGTTACAATTTCACAACTTTCTTTTTTCTGGAAGAAGTACAAAATCTGACTTTTTCTCCTCATTTTGAAAATAACTACAGAGTAAAAAACAAGTGTCAGGCCATCAGTAAGATGAGATTGCTGCAAGAATTTAGTTAACACTAATACAATACATATACTGTTGCTTCAGATAAAAAGTACTTAATGTGCAGGATGTTAATGTATAAAAATTGTTTGCGGCTGTTGCCATGTGTTTGCTTAAGTGAAGAGATTCACACCTTATTTAGGGGGGGCCGTAGGGGGGTCCAAGTGTGTTGTGACAGGGGCACTGGCCCCCCCTCTAGAATCACCACTGCCGTTGTAATATACACAGGCTAGCTAGCTATCAAGAGATCTGCTGTCACAACGTAAGTTCTAACCAATGATCTATATTGCTGGATAGCACACACGTGACTTTTGAACGCGCCAGCAAGGAGCCTCCATGTTGTGTGGAAGCAGGGCAAGCTCTGAAGGAAGCCAGCATTTACAAACAACGAAAGGGCTGCAATGTTTTGCCTTTAACTGTTTTACTTTATCGGAATTCTATCAGCAGAGACCAGGGGATCACATTCCACAAGTATGTATTCATTTTAAAATGATTTATTCATAATAATCTGTGAATTACAGCCACAAACTCTGACCCACAAACTTGATCATCAAACCAACAACACTCATGAAGTTAGTATCACAAACATGAACTCTTACTGTAATCAAATGTAGATATGCATCAGAACTCACTACTTGACTAGAGGCATTTTTATAGCGACAATGATGCAGTGTCAGTGTTGTCAACTTGGCAGTGCCAGTGTTGTCAACTTGGCAGTGCCAGTGGCTAGCCCATCAAATTGTCTTATAAGTTATAGACAACACCATTTAAATTACTAAAATGTAAAATTAGTATTGCAGCATAAATAGAGCTTTACAATGTGTTTACTGTAACATTAAATGAACTCGGATGATAGCATTGAATATTTCTACATTTAATTGAAGTACTCACAACAACCAAACTACTAGTTCAAACACCCAGTCTCAAACACCGACATTAAGTGTCTAATAATACTTATTTAGTAAAATTTTACTTATGTATGAACACCTTACACTAGGGGACCAGAGACGACTATCTTAAGGCTATTTCATTTTGTCAATTTCCGTTTTGTAACGTCGGGAAAGCAACAAACAT
>BRDA01036429.1:0-12448 GCA_036984385.1 Crenuchus spilurus | reverse complement strand
CTTTTGAACTCTGGTATGTCACCATAATGTTGTGTGCATTGTAATATACTATATAACTGTGCTCTTACCTGCTAACTGAACCTTCACACTCTGCTCTTACTGGTGCAATGTGACATTAATGAAGATTGGCCACCAGACTGGTCCAATTTAGCCATGAAACCTCCCACACTAAAATGACAGGTGCTTCAGTTTCATTGTCTAACCCCTGTAGTCATATCCGAATATTATGACCACCTCTGGTTTGGAATGAAATCTGCTTGGCATGTTATAGATGCTATGCGACAGGATTTGCTGCATGTATAAATAAGTGAGCACACCAGTCAGTTGTAGCAGAGCGTAATACAATCTTCATGGGCAAAGGTGTGTTTGATGTCCAGAATGGCATGATAATAGTGTGGTAGCATCTCGGATACCGCTTTGTGGAATGCAGTGAAGATATACTTCTTGTACATTGAGTGCCTCCCAACGACATAACAGTGGTGCCGCAGAGTAGAACAACAACTCCGACGAGTGGTACAATGTGCCTCAGCAGACCAGGATGAGCACCTCCAAATACCTTCCATTGCTTAATCCTGTCTTAGCCACAACATCTCACAAGGGTCATCCGAGCCAATGGTTGTTATTCCCATTAGGTAGGTGGTCATGATATTCTGACATGACTGTGTAGCTGTACTGTATGCCATTTGTTGTCATCCATCCTCTAACTCATTCATCATTGTTCAGTTACAGCCCTTCATCAACATCCTGTTGATCATTAGCCATAAATATCCAGCAATTTCTTGGTCAGGAACTGAACACTGATGAAAGACTAGAGGATGACTAATGCATTAACAGACGGGTACAGCCTTTAGCTGCACACCAGCAAGGTGGTAGTAGTTTCTAAGTAACTGGGCAGTGAGTGTAGTACTTTATGCTGGAGGAATACCATCAAAGGCTATTAAACCTATTTGACTGTTACACCATTTATGAAATGGACTGACTATTAATATAGTGTAAATGCCATGCTGTACTGCAGGTCAAACTGACTTAAATAGCAAATGGAGCTGCTCTCAGGCAGATCTGCAAATGTAATGTCAAAGGAACTGTTAAGGGAGTGCATATAGAAAAAAAACACTCTTTTTTACAGCATAACTGCTTGTATAGCAAGAATCCTCAACTGCCTCAGAAAGCATATGAACATAGAAAACGACGGATGACAGAAGAAAGAATTCAGAAGGTGGAAATCGACACAAGTTGACGTGTTTTGCTTCTTTAGTTCTTTAGTTTAAAACCAGACCTACAAAGATAATCTTACTAGAACTGGTTGAGTTAGCAGAACTCAACATAATGATGGCAGTCAATGGAAGTTTGTAGCTTTTTTACAAGACAAATGAAACAGAAATGTTATGTTGATATACCAGCAGATAATAACCAACCGATATCAACAGTACCAGTTAAAAGTTTGGACATTCAGTGTTTTTTTGTAATTTAAAAGTGTTCTGCATTGTAGATTAATACTGAAGTCATCCAAACACATCTGTAATTATTTAGTAAACAAAACAGTGTTAAACAAACCAGAATATGTTTATATTTTACATTCTTCACTGTAGGCCCCTCTTGCTTAGATGCAGCTTTCTTCGCATTTTCTCAGTCAGCTTTATGAGGTAGTCACCTGGAATGGCTTTCAGTTAACGGCTGTGTCTTGTCAAGAGTTCATGACTTGCATTTCTTGCTTCTTAATGTTTGAGACATCAGTTGTGTGTTTACTTTGAAGTTAAATCTAAAACATGTTTTGGTTTGTTTAACACTTTTAAGTGTACTACATGATTCTTTATGTTCCTTCATAGTCTGGATGACTTCAGAATTAATTTACAATGTAGGAAAATAATAAAAACATTGAATGGGGATGCATGTCTGCGCCCAAAATTTACTTGTAGTAATATTTCAAAAGTTAGAGTAACTGAGAAAAAGAATTAAGAATTAAACATTAAGAAAGCTCCTCCTTCCAGCTGACTTCATTGTCTTTAAGTGCGAGTCAGTCAACCATGGAGACTGCAAACGGAAGCCTGATTAAATTCCACATCCATGAACCTTAAAAACCCCCCCAAAAAAACAAATGTTGAACATATAATATGTTTAGTTTAGTGTAAGTGATGAATCTTTGTTTAAGCTGCATTTACTCAAGTGAATTTGTTCATTTTGTTGATGTTTACATGGAAAAGTTTGCACAACTCACCATGCAGATGAATGCTGCTGTAGCTAATGTCTATATGCAATCACAAACCAAGATCAGTCTTCTAGCAGCACTGATGCTTCCTGATGCTGCTACTCACTGTTAAGAAGTTTGCCGGTACATTTTAAAACAACAAAGAAAAAATAAAAAGGATTATTTGAAGCAATGCCATCGAAGAACCACTTTTGGGGTCTTATGGGGCCTTTCAATGGATAGTTCTGTGAGTCTGAAGAGCTTCTTTAGCATTTACACTATGTAACAGCCAATAACAAGTGAAGCTGTTCAATCAAGTGTACATCCAAGCTAAGAACCATATAGGAACCTTTATTATATTGAAGTTCTGGTTTCATTGACTTCCATTAAAAGCAAAGTAAGTTTTTCCTTCTCCTGTAAAGTTATAATTTAATAGCATTTACACATTTTTTTCAAATGGAGGAAGATCTAACCATTTGTCAAGACAGAAGCCTTGGACACTGACATGGTCAATGGTTTAGCTGTGCTGTGAGGTCGTCCATCTCCCTAGAGCACTACTGGCTGCTCTGCTGCAGTGGGTTAATGCTTAACCTGGGCATCCTGAGTCCAGCCTGGCAGGCACAAAAAAGAACAAGTAGGGCTGAGACTGGCTAAAGATCCTTCTTAGTTTCTCTCTTTCCTTCTTCCATTAGCTGGGAATGAAGCTCTGGTTAATGGTTAAAGGTGGCAGTGATGGATCAATCAAAGCTGGTGTCAGAGCTCCATTAGAGAAGGACTGACAGGGACATGAGCAAAGTCTGGCTTCCATAGACTCCTAATAGATGTAGACAGCTAGCCAGCCTCAAAAGGAAGTGAAGACAAGTAGAGAACGTTAAGAGAGAACGCGGCACGTTAATTGCTATTTTCACCACTTGATTATTTTTTGCATGTAAACGCTCTACAAGTCAATATTTTGAGTTGAATTTTGGTAGAACCACTGTCAGTACTGTAGAGAACAAAACAGAAATGTTCATTTTACTCAAAAACATATCTAAACAGTGAACTGATCATTTACAGTGATCATTATACTGTAAAACATTCATTTTAGTACGTCAGCCATAATAACCAAAAGCATTGTTTATGATTAGCTTTTGAATTGCAGTTCAGGTTTTTGAAGGAAAGACAGACTGATCACATTGTGATAATGTTTGATAAGAATAGAGACTAAAAACAAAGCCAGCCATAGGAGGATGAGATGAGGGTAAAGTACAGGGAAATGAATGAGTAATTGAGTAAGAGAAAAGGTCCATTCTTTGTTTTGGAAGCCATATTCTACTTAATTTCTCAAAGGGAAGTTCAGTGAGCAGATAAAAGCATGCACTGAAAGATGATTTAGGGAAGCAAAATTGCCTCTTCTATGTCATTGTTCTCAAGAAATGCTTGTTTAATATTGTAGACCAAAAACAGTATATGTCCAAATGTTTGTGGACGATCCTTGTAATGAATGCATTCAGCTGCTTTAAGTTGACACAAATGCACAGCTTGTCTAGTCCCTGTATAGATGTACTGCCAATAGAATAGGACTAAACGTGAACCTAGTGAAACCATGTCTAATGTGAGTTGTGGGCTAAATGGGTGTAAAACCTGCCAGCACTGAGCTGTCACTGTGTTCTCTGACATGATGGTGCTCCATCCAGATGAGTGGGGAGTTGGGGATGAGGTTGGTTGATGGTCATCAACATCCTGGCCTTACATAAGCTCTGAATGCAAACAAATCCTCACAGCAATTCTACTAGAGACAGAGCAGGTGTCCCAATACTATTGTTCATATAGTGTATGTTTGCAATGTAAACAAAAAAATATAAGCTTTATGTTTGCAGTTTGTGGTTTAATTTGTATTACGGTTCAATAAGGGCTGTAGAAAAGTCCACTTTCTACAGAAATAACACTTTTCCACTGGATTTGACCTACACCATGATCACTAGTCAAAGCGAAAGCATTTAGCACAACCAGTCACATTTGTACCTTGGTGAAAATTGGGTGATGTGAAGGGCAAGGTTTTATTTTCTCAATCCTGTCTGAAGGAATTCATAATAGGAATGATTACGTGCAAAAACACACCGTTGCTATTTTTGATATAATGGGCCGTCTAGGTCTCCGGTGGATACGCTTTCTTCTCAGTAGCAAATGCTGATAATTGCTGCAGAGAAGAGACTACATGTATCTTCCCCATGGGATGTAAACCCTTCCCTGTATTCGTCCCCATGAGGTAGAAAGAGCCAGGCACTCTTAACCGCACAAAGGGGCGCAACCACATGTACGCCTTCTATTTCCATCGGCAATTTCCTCTATTCAATTTGCACGTGCGCTGATCTTCCAGCCACCTATGTCGTCCAAGTAATTACTACAGCTTAGCTGAGCACAAGCAATCGTACCAGTCGTACCACCGATAATTACTGAGAGCAATAATTACAATGGCCGTTATTTGGATAGGTGCAAAGGGGTATAAAATATGAGCCCGGAGCGTGAAGAAGCTGGATTTAATTGTACACCATAGGGTTCCAATGAAAGACAGGTTGATTCTGTGATGGGGCTCTGACCCATACATGGGTCAGATGAACTCTTTAAAAAGCCACTGTGTTTTCTCAGCAGGGTTCCTTTAGAGTAAGACAGTAAAGACCCTACTGGTCTTGACCTCCCCCCCATAAGTTTCAATGACAATCCGTCTTCCGCCATTGATCTCAGCGGGTGGGGGTCCTGCTTCATTGTGTCCAAGACTGGGGGATGGCCACAGGGAACATGCACACTGTTTCTAGTCACCAGGGGAGTTTTGGTTTCCTTTAAAACACCCGGGCTATGTTTGAGAGATCACACGACCCAGCTTGAAATCGCACTCCAAAATTAATCCAATTAAACAGATGATGGAGGTCACGTTCAAAACCTTGTGATCTAGAAGTTGTGCTGATTCGAATAACTTACACACTCACTAAGTGTTATAATGCTCCCATCTGGTATATGTAGTCTATTAGATGAAGATCAAATTATGAAATGTCATCTTTAAATGTCATCTTTGCCAAAGACTCTGGAGACATGCAACGCATACTAAAACAGCAAACGCTGCAATAAAAACATGCTCCATTGAGTAAGAGTTTGTAGGTTTTATGGCCTGTACTTTATGGGTCTCAATGTACAAAAATGTGTGGCTCCTCATCCAAAAATGACCCTCATTGAAAAAAGTGAAAGTAACCCATCCCTGCGGTGAAACACAGGCACCTGGGCAGCAATTCAAGGTTAGGTGCCTTGCTCAAGGGTACTTCAGTCATGTCCTGTCAGCTCAAGGGATCAAATGTTTATGATAAATTATCGTAAATATTGTAGCTGTCCAAATATTTGTGGACACCCCTTCTAATAAATGCATCTACTTTAAGTTGCCACAGATTGTCTAGCTTTTCTAGTCCCTCTAGAGAAGTCCTGCCAATACAATAATATTTTTATACTCATTAGTATTATACTCAATATAGTCAAATCCCCACCTCACCTGGGGCTCAGAGTGGCTCAGCGGGCTAAGTCGCTGACACTATGACCAGAGGATCGCGAGTTTGAATCCCGGTCATGCTGTTTGCCATCAACAGCCGGGGCCCAAGAGATCAAAAATTGGCAGTGCTCTCTCTGGGTGGGTAGATAATGCTCTCTCTCCCTATCACTCACACATTACAATGTCTGCTGGCTCAGGAGTCTACTGATTGGTCCATTCAGAGCTGGGAATCCTCAACTTTCCTCCAAGCACGTTGGCTCCCCAGTATCAGCGGTAGTTCGAAAAGAGGTGGTTTCTGGAATCACACACAATGGAGGTGTGTGCTTGTCTTTACCCTCCTAGAGTCAGGGTCATTGCAAAGTGATGGGGAGAGCCCCCTAGTGGATGGGATGGGTTAATTGGCTACTACTACATTGGGAAGGGCATAAAAATTGGCAAAAATGTATATAAAAAACAAACAAACAAACAAAAGGAAACTACCTCCAGGGGCATAGAAAACATTTTGGACCCTATGCACATGCAGTGCCCCCCCCACCATATATAAATATTATTTCCTTTAATTGTTAAAGGAAAATAAAATTCCAGACTCCTTAAGGGTCCTCCCTCCACTGGTAACACAGTCCAATTTTTAACCCACTACAACACCCCTGCCCATCTTTACAACCAAAGCCCCACATTGTACAGCCAAATACTGATGTAAATGGGGTCTATAAATGAATGCTTTTCTAAGAAAATGACTAGATATCTGTCCACTGTTATGATCTCCAGGGTTAATAGCCTTGATTAGCTTTGAAGGAGCAGGTGTCCCAATACTTTTGCCCATATAGTGTACGTATAACTCTAGCAGGATGTGACATCACATTGCACAACGTGTAACAACATAAAAGGTCCAATAAAGACTTTTGGGGCTGAGTCGCTTTGACCCCACCCTCCCACACCACCCCTGCATTACAGGCGCCAATGCAATTACCCCACCTGCACTGCTCATAATTACGCCACTGCTGCCTGGTATATTCTCAAGCTCTAAAAATACACCTCTCACTAACAATGCAATGAGCATTTTAGTGTCAAGGCTGATTTCAGAATGAGTTGGATGCTTTAAGATATACTTAGCCATCGACGTGGCATCATTCCAAGCCTTGGACATTGTTAAGGTTTTAAAATAAGCTTTGCCAGCTGGGTACACTGACAAGCTTGGGATGGTTTAGCGCTCGAAATCTATTTAACCCAACGTTGTAGGTTTCATGGGGTACTCATCCTATTATCTAAGCAGAGCTGGAAGTCCCAAAAAAAGCTGAACATGAACATGGGTCATAAAGTTACGTCTTCTGTGGCCGTGTGATTCACACAGGGAAGTGTGCAGGGAACGCATAGATTACTCCCGCAGAGCAGTTATGAGTAGAAGCGTACACAGCCCACTCGTTTTCCTAATGCCCTTTCAGTGCAAGTGTACATCCGTACATGAAAAAAAGGAAAAACAGGCAGAAATCTACTGCCAAAACACAAGCTAAGTTGCATTCATATAAAATCCATAGAAGATGCCTCATGGAATAGAGCCATATGCCTTGGCAGACCTGTTACACATGGGAAATCCGGCATGTTCCAAAGTGGCACACTTCATTTGAGGTAACTGTTGCCTCACTATGCCTAAGCGCTTGTTTCTCTACTGTCTGACACCGGAGGTGAACCATGGGCGGCCGGGGAGCGGTGTGACAGTCCCTGACCACAGCATGTCTCTTTCTCTATCACACACACACACACACACACACACACACACACACACTTTCTCTTTTTTTTTCTCTCATAATCACATTCTCTCCCTCTTTCCTTGCCTCATGCTCTCTCTTAATTCCTGTGTCTATAATTCTCTCTATGTGTGTGTGTGTGTGTGTGTGTGTGTGTGTGTGTGCCTGTCCTTATGACACACACTGACACATGGGTGGCCCGATGTGACACAGCCATCTCTGGCCAAGCCTCATTACCACAGCACAATTGTCAGCCACACCACAATCACTGTCCCACGGAGCACAAGCTAACGGTCTATCTTCCAAGCTGCATGCATCCCAACCCCACTGACTTACGTTTACAGTCCGCCTTCCATGGACTTGCATGAATTTGTGGCCTTTAGTTAATTAGAAACCCTCAAAATCACATTCGCTGTGCAGTTGTATTCATTTTTAGTCTTCGCAGTAAGTCAGGTCGTGTCCTAAAATGCATCATCTGGACGTTAATTGAGATCTGGACGCAGTCTGAGCACACTGAGAGAAGCTTTCGGGATGTATTCGGATGGAAAGGACTGGGCTATTTAGGTGACTACTGAGTGTTTTGTAAGCAAAAGCCTAATAGCTGCAGTTCTACATGATCATATCAGAATATTATGGAATGAATTCGGCTCGGGATGCTACATGTTTTGGTGATCCCTGACACTGTGTTCATTATAGAGGGTAACTGGTCCACTGTGGTGTGTTGATTGCTCTGAACCACTCGCTGGACCCTCTGGCATCAAAGGGGCACCACTGTTATGCTCTTGGGAGGCACTCAATGTACAAGAAGTCCATTCTCAGTACCTTCACTACAGCAGCTCTGGAACATCACACAAAGTCAGCAGTTTCTGAGATGCTATCAGTCACGTCACATCCTTTATCCATGATGATGGTTGTACACTCTGCTACAACTGACTAGTGTGCTCACTTATAAACATGCATCAAACCCTGACACATGGCATCTGTGACGTCCCAGCCCGAGTTCATTCCAAGCCAGCAGTGGTCATAATATCCGTAAATATAATAATCCATAGAAGCAAAGTTGGGACTTCAAACATAACTTGGCTGATCAATTACATCTGAAATAAAAGGAACATTTTGAGCAAACACTTGGTGGTTGGAACCCTTCACTGAAAGGTTCTTCAAGGAAGAATTTGTATAAATGAGACATGTGGGTGTGAAGAGTCAGATCTATAGCATTTGAGGTCGTTCATGTGATTACAAGTTCAAGTCAAGAACTCTTCATAAAAGCAGGTTCTTCAAGAGTGGTTGTTATACAGTATGTAGAACCATGAGAACTTTAAGATCCACTTGAATCCAAAACGGATCATTCATGGTGAAATGGTTCTTCTCTACACTCTTAATGATGCCATTGTGAACCTTCTTTGGCTGGTTCTTTAACGCAAATTGGTAAGGACCCTCTCTCAAGTTTAAAGAATCTATAGTTGAAATAAAGGGAAGCAAGAACCTTCCCATATAGGTTTGTCAGATATTTAAAATGTCCTTCACACTCAAAGATCTTGAGTACAGCTTTTTAAAATGTTCTTTAAGGAACTCATGGTGCTTCTATGGCGTTGATCAAAGAGTGAATTATTAAGACTGTATGAGTAAGAACCTATTACACTCCTGATCAAAATCTTAAGAATTTTCATTTTGCACTATTGGATGGAAGGTTCTAAGTAGAGCTTCACAATGCTAAAAGAAGAAATCGGCACAAGAGACAAAAGGTTTTAAGCAGCCAATTTTTTAAAACTGCATTTTCACTCAAACATGATTTTTTCAGGATTTGTGGTGCTTTATTCTTCAGTGGGACAATGGAGCTTCAGGTTGTGCAGGGGTGTCAAACAGCGGCTGGCTATGTGGAGACGTTGCAGCGGGCATCGCTCATGACTGAGGACCCTCGTCTGTGTGGTAATGACTGGGTTTTTCAACAGGACAGTGTTGCAGTTCACAACGCCCACCTGACAAAGGACTTCTTCCAGGAGAATAACATCACTCTTTTGGACCATCCTGCATGTTCTCCTGATCTAAATCTGATTGAGAACATTTGGGGATGGATGGCAAGGGAAGTTTACAAAAATGGACATCAGTTCCAGACAGTGGATGCCCTTCATGAAGCTATCTTCTACACTTAGAGCAACTAGCCTCCTGAAAACATTTGCATCAAACATGCCTAAACGATTGTTTGAAGTGATCAACAAGAATGGTTGAGCTACTCATTACTGAGTCCTTTTCTTGACACTTTGATTTCTGTTTTGAGGGGGTTTTTTTTGTTTTTTTTTTGAGTTATGGTCTTAGACTTTTGATCATCTGATGAACAGCCTATTTCAGTTAAATTACTGTTTTCAGTAAATTCCCTGCTCAAATGTTTTTGTCTTTTGCCCCCATTTCTTCTTTTAGCATTGTGAAGCTGTACTTAGAACCTTATTAAGATCCAATAATGCAAAATGCAAATTCTTGCCATTTTTTAACTGGTCTTAAGATTTTGATCAGGAGTGTATATATGAGATGGTTTTGGTGATGATCTATATAGCACTGAAAATGGCTCCAAATAATATTTTTGGTACTATGTAGGACTATTTTTGCTAAGAGTACATTTAGGAACTGTTATGACTAATCTTAAAACTACAACTACCCAAACTTCTAGTCAGTATCTTTTTCCTGCCTTTCTGAAATGACTGTGAGGTCCACTGTTGTTCTACAAGGACAGTTGAAAGTTTGGACAGGCTGATGTGAAGGGTAAGTATATTTTAAGCTGCCGAGAAATTGGTTCTGCTATTGTTACAAGCCATAGACAAGCCACCTTCCTGGTGCAATGCATATCCCATTTTATTATGGGCATATTTTCTTTGTCAGTTAATTGTTCTCAGTAAAAACATAAATACAGATTTAACATTTAGTAAAGACGCATTATTAAATAACTACAGGGGTTGGACAATGAAACTGAAACAGCTGTCATGTTAGTGTGGGAGGTTTCATGCCTAAATTGGACCAGTCTGGTGGTCAATCTTCATTAATGTCACATTACACCAGTAAGAGCAGAGTGTGAAGGTTCAGTTAGCAGGTAAGAGCACAGTTATATAGTATATTACAATGCACACAACATTATGGTGACATACCAGAGTTCAAAAGGAAAAATTGTTGGTGCACATCTGTGCTGGCGCATCTGTGACCAAGACAGCAAGTCTTTGTGTCTAAATATTATTGAGCCACTTTGGGGTGTTTTGGAGGAGTGAGTCCGGAAACGGTTTCCTCCACCAGCATCACGTAGTGACCTGACCACTATCCTGCAAGAAGAATGGCTTAAAATCCCTCTGACCACTGTGCAGGACTTGTATATGTCATTCCCAAGATGAATTGACGCTGTATTGGCCGCAAAAGGAGGCCCTACACCTACTAATAAATTATTGTGGTCTAAAACCAGCTGTTTCACTTTCATTGTCTACATTTTGTATTGACAAACCAATTTAAGAGTCCCAACTGTCTGCAGAACATCATCCTGTTTATAATCACATGCTGACATATTAACAGTTAAGATCTGATATAAGGTACAGTACTGATGTGTCGTTTTGATATCTCAGGCATATGCTATAGGTATCTAAACACTCATTGTCCATTATAGTTACAGACTGTAGTTAATCTGTTTCTCTGTGAACTTTATTCATTAAGATCAGGACCCTCACGATGCAGGTATTATTTGTGGTGGATCATTCTCAGTGACACTGATGTTATGGTGGTGTGCTAGTGTGTGCTGTGCTGGTGTGAGTGTGTTACCAGCTTATCACTATATACTTACTGAATAATAACAACAAGAATGAAGTTAAGGTGTCCCCAGACTTGTCACAGACAGTGTAGATAATAATTTAGAAGGAGGAAAAAAAATGACAACAGATCTGGGCTCAGTTGGCATGATCTGAGCCCACCCTGGTGATGTCCAGTCCTGCAACGCAGCCGCAGGCCATTGCTGTCTCGTCTGTCTTGCTTTAGGAAATACTCTGTGGCAGGATAAGGCCTGTGCCTGTTAATGGTTACCATTGTATCCTGCCATCAACCCCAAAGTACAGAAGACCAGGCATCATGTCTGTTAAGTGCTGTCACGGGGAGGGGCATGAAACGGGTAACATAACACAACATAAGTTAATTGCCTATAACTACCAAAATCATCTATGCATTGAAAGTCTGATATAATATAAGCAGTATTATCCTGTTTAGATGAGCCCCGAGCCAATAAACAACTATTAAATACTGTGATCATTTAAATGATTGACAACTTTAAGCAAATTCGTATTCATTTGTATTCTAGTACATGCCATTGCTGTGTGCCTTTATTTTTCTTACTGCCATTGTCTTGAATCTATGCTGTATTCAGATTAATAAATATGCATTTAAAGAACATAAACATAACAATGCCAATTCACTACAAATATATGTTTTTAAAAATGTCACCTGAGAAAATGATACTGTAGAGTTTTAGTCTGGGGTACATGCAAATGAAACAAAGAAACTCTGGTACATTTGGTGACCTTCTGTCTGGTACAGAGAGAAAAATGGTACAGAAGAGTGTTTCAGTGCGCCAGCTTTGTTTTTTTCTCTCCTGAATTCAGATACATTGTGTTTTAATTTTCCTTTATTCTCCTACTGATTTGCAGCAGATCACTTACACAGCAGCTGCAAGAAGATGGACATGATGGATTATTCTGAAGATGATAATATACCTTACAGCCCAGTTCAGACTAGATTAAGATGAACCAATTTGCCAATGTGATTTTCACACAACGGAATTTGACCTCCACATTTAACCCATTCGTGCAGTGAAACACACACACACACACACTAGGTAGAGAATTTGTGCCCGAAGTGGCCCTTAGCCCTTATCCACCGGCACCCGGGTAGCAGTTAGGGGGTTAGGTGCCTTGCTCAAGGGCACTTCAGTCATGTCCTGTCTGGGGATCGAACCAGCAACCTTCTGGTCACAAGACCAGATCC
>BRDA01036425.1:0-10985 GCA_036984385.1 Crenuchus spilurus | reverse complement strand
GCCTGTGATTTGGTACGCTGAAGCAGACATCAAAAAACAATGAAGATTTTCTTAAATTACATTGTCATTCTCTCCCATTTCAGTTTCTTTTTCCTTCACATAAAGCTCTCCCAGGTAGAGTCTGGACATCAAGTAGACCAAGTCCATCCAGACCAAGTAGATTATTGAGTGACTCTTCAAAAGCAGCGATATGTGTTGGTTGGTGGTTTTTAGTGGTTATTGGTTTTTTTTTTTTTTTTTTTTTTTTACACAACTACAAACATCTACAGAGATTTGTATCTGAGAGAACTAAAATGATTAGACGAGCTCTAGGTTAGCTAATAAAAACAATAGATAATTCAGTCAGAGGAGGAGAAAGACACTGGACGGGAATAAAAACACAGTGGAGCTCCAGTAGAAGAAGACCCCAGAACCTTCATGTACATTTAATACAATCCCAATAGTGCTCAAGTCCAGTCAGACCAAAACCAAACAGTCAATAACAAACACTGGGAAGAAAATACTTTTGGTTGTTATGATATATTTGCTACAGCTTTGGCCACTATATGTACAGCTCTGTGTGTAAAAGTAGCCCAAAGAGTCATGTGGGATTACCAGGTTTACCTCTGTACCGAATTCTGCGAGACAACACAATAGTTTGCTTAAATCCAAGAACGTACCCCCTCTGTTCTTTCCTTAAAAATAGCCTTTAAACAAGAGGTTCTCTCAGTAGGCCAACATCAACATCCAATAAAGCTCAAAGATAAACATGGACCAGGCTCCATGGCAGAGTAAATTTCATCCCTTGGGAAACACGGCCAATTCTCTCCCATCTGCTCAAACACAAACCTGCTGGCTTTTACACTGAACAAAAATCAGGCCTGGAGAGAAAAAATCACCTCCTGGACTTTTTGTGTGATTGTGTCCATGCAGCTGGGAATATAGCATGTTTTCATTTTGTCCTTCAGTCATGATTGGTCTATGGCATGTCTACTTCTCTTATTGAAATCCTACAAACTGCTTGACTTGACCTCTTTACAGGAGAAATTTGATTTTAAAAATACGCAGGGTTTCATTAAATAATAGTAAAAAGTGTTTTAAAAAATAGTTTTATTTTTATACTAGAGAAGTTTTACCTGCTCAGTTATCAAGAGAAGCTCAGATTGATTTGCTAACTGTTTTACAGAGTTTGTTTCGTTTACGCTGCTGTGTTTTAGCTCTAAATGTATAGAGTCATATAAAAAATTTGAATATGGAGGAAAACTTAATTATTGTTGGGAATGTCAACTAAACGCAACTCAAATGAAACAAAAAATAAGCCTTAGCTATTTTAAGTCCATTAACTATATACTGTCATTTATAAAAATTACATTATCATGAAAATGTTTATTATTGTTCATTAAGCATAAAATACAAGTCAAAAATTCGGACACACTCATTCAATGTTTTTTTTTTCCTCCATTGTAAATTAATACCAAAGTCATCCAGACTATGAAGGAACACATTAGAAATCATTAATCACTATTGTTACAAGCTTGACATTACAAGAACCCTTTTTGGTGCTATATTAGAACCATCTACAGCACATTCTTCAGCAATTTGACAATTTCTTTAGTGTTTAGTGTTCTTTAGTCGATACAGAACCATTTTCTTTACTAATAAAGAACCATATTTTTTAAGAGTGAACCTTTTTTCAAAAAGCTTCTTTGGAGAACCTTCTACAACACATTCTTCATCTTTTGAGTGTTCATGATTCTAGATACAATTTTCTTCACTAAAGAACCATTGAAGAACCAGGTGAAAGAGAGAACGTGTTTTAGATGGTTCTATATAGATTTTTAAAATTTTATATATATAGCCCCAAAACTGGTTCTGCTATTCTTAGTGTCAAGCTTGTAATAATAAAAGAACCCTCTTTTAAAGAACCATTTTCAGAAATATTCTATATAGAACTATTTACAACATTTTCTTGATCAATCAGAAGAAGCCTTTCCCTATGCAAAGAATCTTTTGGTCATGCACAAGGTTCTTTGCATGTTCATGGTTCTATATATACACACTGATCAAAAAATAAAGGGAACACTAAAATAACACATCCTAGATCTCAATGAATAAAATATTCCAGTTGAAAATCTTTATTTATTAAATAGTGGAATGTGTTGAGAACAAAATAACAAAAATGATCAATGTAAATCAAAATTATTACCCCTTGGAGGTCTGGATTTGGAATCATACTCAATCTCATACCACCCTCATGGAGTCTGTTTCTGACAGTTTGAGCAGAAACATGGATATTAGTGGTCTGCTGGAGGTCATTTTGCAGGGCTCTGGCTCTGCTCCTCCTGTTCCTCCTTGCACAAAGGAGGATGTAGCGGTCCTGCTGCTGGGTTGTTGCCTTCCTACGGCCCCCTCCATGTCTCCTGGTATACTGGCCTGTCTCCTGGTATCTGCTGCATGCTCTGGACACTGTGCTGACAGACACAGCAAACCTTCTTGCCACAGCTCGCATTGATGTGCCATCCTGGATGAGCTGCACTACCTGAGCAACTTCTGTGGGTTGTAGACATCACCTCATGCTACCTCTATGGTGAGAGAACTGACACAATGCAAAAGTGACCAAAACATCAGCCAGAAAGGATGAGAACAGAGAAAAGGTCTGCGGTCACCACCTGCAGAACCACTCCTGTATAGGGGTTGTCTTGCTAATTGCCTCTCATTTCTACCTGTTGTCTGTTCCATTTACACAACAGCAGGTAACATTGATTCACAATCAGTGTTGCTTCCTAACTGGACAGGTTGGTTTCACAGAAGTGTGGTTGACTTGGAGTTACATTGTGTTGTTTAAGTGTTCCCTTTGTTTTTTTATACAGTGTATATAACCATTTCCTTTACTAAAGAGCTTTTGAAGTGGCATCTTTTAAAGGATGTAGAGTATTTAGAGGTTTAGAGAGGATAGTATTTAGCAGGAACTGGTGGTATAAAGAACACAGTAAATATTCTATAATGTATGTTAATGTTTTCACAAATGAATTAATAAAAGACTAATTACAAAAAAATATTTTCTGTGTTTACATTTCAGCAGCTCGTTAGAAGTGTTCACTCAATGTTTAAGACAAAGGCTGCCTATCTGATAAGTCAGTCTGTGATAGAAACAAGATGAAAAGACAGAAGAGCAAACAGATGGGGCTGCCAAACGTTCTTAACCTCCAATAACTAATGAAGATCTGGAATAGCTTGTAATCAAATGCACCTGAGTCGTGCTTGTTGTAATTCCTTCAGAAGATCATGTTAATATGACAAACCCGTTATTAGAGGAAGCCGTCCAAGGAATTTACCAGCTCTGGTTACATCACCTCCCTGCCTGAGGTCAGACCAGAGTAAACAGTTGTTACTCTACTCCCAGGACAGGACTCAGTCATCTGTGAACCACAACGGCTGGTTTAGATACTAAGAATAACACAAACATGTTGTTCTCTTGAATGTTTGTGTGTTGTAGTTGTATGTTAATGGCCTCCTCATTTAATTTATAATCATTTAGTTTAAGTTTAAAGCCTGGACAGAAAACATAATCCCATCAGATCAGCTCCAAAGTGCACTTTGTACCTCTACAATTACAGATTGTAGTTCAACTGTTTCTCTGTATACTTTTTTATCCTCATTTTACCTTGTTCGTCAATAGTAGGTAACCCTAGTGACAATTACATGTTGGTGGCGTGTCAGTGTGTGACAGCAGAATGTCCATGTCCACTCTATTAGACACACACATTGTTGGTCTCAGTAGCTCATCTAGTCCAGGGGTTCTCAACTGGTCTTAGCCCAAGACCCACATTTCCTCATGGTCATTAAGTCACGACCCACTTTTATAGAATACAACCCAAACAAATTTATTTTTGAAAAATAGCCTTGAGATTTTGGGGGGACATGACCGGCAGGGCAGGGTGTTGGAATATAAATTAATATTATGAATAACATTACTATTATTAAACTAACTAATAACTATTATTATTATTATTATTATTATTATTATTACTACTACAATACATTACTTACAAATTATGATTTATATTTTACTTGTTACTATTAATAATAAACTAAAAATAACTATTAAGTGTTATTAATGAAATTATAAAATGTATATTTATCATTAAAAATGTATTAATATATAATTACATATTATGATTAAATATTTATTTAATAATAACATATCATTGTATTTATTTAAATATAACTGTTAAAAGCATGTAGCATAAAATTATCACTCAATCTTTTTCAGTCAACTTCACTCCAACGCATTACCACCAATTTTACACTTATGTTTGGACTGTATGGTCAACAGACCTTTTTCATAAAATTATCCCTCATTGCTGAGTAAAAACAAGCAGAAATTCTTAATTATTTTGACAATAGTTCAACTTATCACAGAGTGGTAGTCGCACACACACAGCCTCAAATGTTAAACGCTGTTTGATGGAGTGACAGCGGGAACAGCCAATCACACGTTAGCAAGAAATGGGAGAGCCAATCGATGAGCTTGTGTGCAGTCTAAAGTTAAACAGGCTTCAGATTGAGCGGCTTGGATTTCTGCTGATTCTAATGCTCGATTTGTCTCCTTTTAATACATCATAACATTGTTTTTGGAAGGTAAAAACTACAGGGGACCAAAACTGCCTTTTTAAAAACTCTTTTAAAAATCTCTACCATTTTTGTTTTACATACATGTTTCGTTTGTAAATGTCACAGTACTTTGAATGTTTTCAAGACCAGCACTTCATTACAAATAACATGCTGGGGTTTCTGTCCGTGGATTTTTTGCTTTTGCCATCAGGTCTTGACAGTGTAAATACCTGACAGAAAATTACATGGAATCCAAATTTGTGTGCAGATTTTGACTTTTAAAGGCTGTGGTCTTAAACTTTTGACCAGCTGAAAACATCATGTTTGAGTCAAAATGCATTTTTCAAAAAATTGGCTGCTTAAAACTTTTTGTCTCTTGTGCTGATTTCTTCTTTTAGCACTGTGATGCTCTACTTAGAACCTTCTTAAGATCCAATAGTGCAAAATGCAAATTCTTGCCATTTTTTAACTGGTCTTAAGATTTTGATCAGGAGTGTATATGGTCAGTGGAGCTAAAATGGATATCAACGTCATCACCTATAGCATTAAGAAATTCACAGCAGTGCCAATTATTCAGTCTTTTCACTTGGTTATCTAACTAAATCTGCTCAGAATGGGTCTCACTCAGTACAATGAGTTTCTGGACAAGCAAAACTAATCAAGACCTCAAAGCTAGATTAGAAGCAGACTAGCCATGCAGGTTCATTCTTTATTTTATTTTGAGAAGGGGTGAGGGTCTGTCTTTATGCGTGTAAAGTCAAAAACCAACAGCAAGCCAGCAGGCACTGAGACCAAACCAGTGAATTGAGGCAGTAAGTTAAAGCTCTCCACCTGGAACAGCATCTGTAAATATCCAGCTGTGTAAATATGCAGGTGTTAAGTGTGGCTGGGAAGCCTGTATGATGGTACCTGCCACATAAACAACAAACGCAGGGACTTTTTAAATGCCAACTATGTAATGAAATCAAGCATAGATCTGCTGTTTGTTTATACACGTACATGCCATTAACTTTGGATCTTATTTTCAATTTCTTAAAACAAACCATATTTCTGCTGCCATGCTGGGCTCATCTCTCACCCAGGAAAGACTACAAACAAACAGAAACATGTACTGATGTAAAACGCATGAATGCATGTCAAGCCATTCACACCTCCGTGTGTTTTGAAGGTCTTTTACGTCAGAGATACGTGACCCGTTACACACTACCACTCAAAAGCTCAGGACTGATGTTTTCAATAATATAAAGACAATATAAACCACCCAAGACATTCTACACATGTGCAGATAGCTCAGAATTATGAGCAGAGATGTAGAATATTGCAAAAATAATTGAGAAAGCTGTATAACCCTGAACGATCTTCATGTGATGAGATAGACAGATATGTATGGATGGGCTTTTGACTGTATTTGGTGGAGTTATGACTATCGTGTGAAGTGTGGGCTGTATTTGGTAGAGTTCGGGTTGAAATGGTTGGTGTCTTGGCTCTACTGGGTGGAGCTTTAGTTGTATGGGTGAGGGTTTGACTGTATTGTGCAGTGTTTTGGTTGCATTGAGTGTTAATTCATGCATGAAATAGTTATCTTTTAAGCAGTATTTAATCATTTGAAGGCAGAGAAACACCTTTCTGACCAAAACTAAAAGGCTGAGAGGAGTTACAGCCTTGAGCTGGTCCAGTGCAAGAATAAAATAAGAGCGGAAAATCAGCATCAAATGTGGCAAAGTACAAAGAAGCTGCAGAAAATGCAGACTTAGCAAGAGGCAACAGAGAGAAACAGAAGTTGAAGAGAGCTCCAAGGGAGCAGGCAGTGCTAGAGTAAGCACTGCTCCAGTGTGAAGAAACATCACAAAGTTTTCCAAGGTGAACGTCTTTACAATAATTCACACTGAAAGCTTGTTTAGTTAGACGTAGTGCAAAAACATGGAATTTTTTGGTCAATTACAGCAAGCAATAATTAACAACTGAATTTGACCTGCACTGATATTATAAAAAAACTGTAAATGACTGTAAGTGTGGTACACACTCACAGGGCAACTATTATTTGGCTGGTGGATCATTCTCAGCACTAACAATGACGTGGTGGTGTAGTATAGCAGAGCTGCTGGAGATTTTAAACACTATGCCACTCACTGTAGACAGTAGCTCATCTGTTGCTGCAGTTTGTATTGGTCCTTCCATTGGTCTGATCCACCCAACACACCACCACCACATCAGTGCCAATGCATTGCTGAGAATGTTCCATCTGCTCTACGGTGGTCCTATCCTTAGTTTTCATGTGACGTCACGTTTTGAGTATCCGCCATTTTGTAGGTCAAGACAAAGAGATCGATAGTGCTTACAGCGTTAGTGTTTGTTTATGTTCGTTTTTAACAAAATATAGTTTGTAAATAGAATTGAAAGCGAGAAGAAGACACCGAAAGTCGTTCCGAGGTACCTTGATGGTCTCGATGTGGCATCGAAGTTGAAGTATTTAGAGAAAATTGGTCTCATAAACGACAAGGATCCGTTGCACCAGCATCATTGGAAAAGAGATGTACTTGAGTGGCCGAACATTGCATATCCGGACATCGTCAACTACCTGGTAAATGATGAGAGTGCCTACACTCTGAAAGATTTAAAAGCTTACAAGTCTCTGGATGCCTATAATCAATTCGTTTGTGGATGGGTGAAGGACGTTAGTAGCATAACCTTCACGGACAAGTGCCTGTTGACTGCAAGGGTAAGCTAACGATCTATGGATTATGATTATAGAACTGTATAAATTACACCTGTGTTTAACTTATGTTTAGACTTTAGATAGTCTATTACATGCCGAATTGTATGACCTTATTGACTTAAAAGTCAAAATAAAGCTCAGTTATTAGGCTAATGAAGTTTCCATATAAAAATATGCTTGTTTAAGAAATGCCTTAAAGACTTTTACATGATTTGAAACAGTTACTGGACACATTAAATTGGTAAACATGTTGAAAGTACTTACATTAGTTTTATGTATATTATTGTCTTTTTCGCTGTTACTTTATGGCTCTTGTTTACTATGGCTCTTACTATGACACTCTGCATTACAAAAGAATGGCATCATTTATATTCTTATATACATTGAAATATCATGACAAAAAAACTAAGACTACATGCCACGTATCAAGCCACATCAACGAATTATAATTGTTTTGCTGGATTTTTAAGGAAACAATAATAAAGATAAATCTATAAACAGCAATGATTATGAAAATTTTCAGCTTACCTGACAAGAAATTATCTGAGCACACTTTAGCATATTTAGAAGGCTGTTCTTTTCGACCAATATTTTCCAGCCATTTCCTACGACGTTCTTCGCTGAGTTTTCTTGTTTGGTCTCCCGGTGTTAAACGCACGGTTGGAATGGTGTACCAGCTTCGTTTAAAGTCCAGATCAGATCTATTTTTACAACCATGAACCCAACATACCTGAACCATTGTCAGGCTTGCAAGTAAATAATAAAAAAAAACTTTCAAATGTGTAGCACATCACGCTTCGTCATGCTCCGTTGTTTACCTCGTTTCACCCACAAGATGGCGGACGGAACGCATCCGGCTAAAAGACGGGAACTATAATATAATCTATAGAGTATACAGAGAAACAGATGGACTACAGTCTGTAATTTTAGAACTACAAAGTGCACCTACATGGTCATTAGAGCTAAACTGGATAAGAAGAGGAGATACAAGTTGTGTACATTGACTGCTGATGTGTGTGTAACACTATGACATCAGGTAGGAAGGCACTGTTTTGCTGTAAGTCAGATCTCTGTTTGCAGGGAATGACATACAATGTGTACAGGTGTGGAGTTCCTGTTTCTAAGGTGAGATCATCCTCACTTTTTTTGCATTGTTGTGGGCAACGTTAAGGCACGTTGGCATAAGCAACCTAAACCACACTGCAGAGCAAGCAAGCAAACAGACAATCGCCAGCTCTTAAAGTGAATTCGACCTCACCAAGGCAGCAGAAACGGTTCCCTTAGCTCATTTCTCCGCATGAGTCACAAAAACCTGAGGTCAGTCCAAAGACTTTTGACAATTTTAAGTGGTCACATGAAAGAATATGAATGGTGGCAAATAATATGAATGACTCGTAGTTCTCCAGCCAACAGCTGACGCTATTAAAGCATTATTATGTTTTTGGTTATAGCATAATAATAAACGACATAAAAGCAGGTAATTTCACTCAATGCTTGCCTCAGCTTTTCCTGGAATATCATGAATTTTCCCCATTCTGTACATCTCACAAACGCTACAAAAAACAAACCATAGCGCATTCTTAACAAAAGGTAATTCATGTGAGGCATTTCACCAGCTCAAATACAATTTTTCAGCATGTTTAATATTTTACTTGCTCCTCAGATCAGATTTGGACATTTATCAACTGAAGAAAGTGAACCTTTGTTTTGTGAACCGGCTTGGAAGAATCCATGAACTGCTTGCTTCAGTTCCTTCCACAGCAGTTCAGTTGGATTAAGGTCAGGACTTTGACTTGGACAGATGAGATCAAAATAGATTTTATTGGTTTAAATGAGAAGTGATATGACTGGAAAAAGGAAAACATTGAATTCCAGCATAAAAACCTCATCCTATCTGTGAAACATGGTGGTGGTAGTATCATGGTTTGGGCCAGGACGGCTTGCCATCATTGATGCAACAATGAGTTCTGAATTATACCAGTAAATTCTAAAGGAAAATGTTGGGATGTCTGTCAGCTCAACCTCCAGAGAATGTGGGACATGCAGCAAGACAATGACTCCGAAGAATGGTTGAATAAAGTTAATGTTTTGGAATAGTCAAGTCCTGAAATGTTGTGGAAAGACCCGAAGCAAGCAGTTCATGGATTCCAAGCTGATGTGCAGGACATTATAAGGTTATTGTGGGCGGGTCACACCAGATACTTAAAGGTTCTCTTACTTTTAGTTCCACTCAGACGTAATATTGGATCATTTTCCTCAATAAATAAACAAACAAGTGTAATATTTTTTCCAATTTGTTTGATTTGGTCCTCCATCTTCTTTTAGGTCTAGTAATCTGATGAAGTTTTAGGTCAAATTTATGCAGAAATACAGAACATTCTAAACTTTCAATCACCACTGTATCTGGTCCAGTTCCACTGAAGAGCTGCAGTAACACTAAAAAGTTAATGCTGGGGGTTCTAGAAAGGGCTGACCCCTGTTCACCACCAAAACTGGAGCATGGAGCAATGACAACATGTTTTCTTTTCCTGCACGTGGGAGGCAGACTGTGTAATGTTTACCTGGAGTAGAGACGGCACCATGTCCTATGTGTAGATGACAAGCTGGCTGAGGAAGTGTGATCCCCTGGGCAGCTGAGAAGACATGTAACACCAACCACAGATCAAGTGCACATCTTCATGGTAACAATATTCCCTTCAAAATTCAATCTAATTGAGAGATGCAATATTAATGTGGCATGTAATATTATGTTAAGAATCTTTATTAAATATGTATATAAGCAATGAAATGACTTTATATACATAACTGTAAAATTAAAATGAACATATACCTCATATGTCAATTTAAGAATTCAATTATGCTCCAACAGTAACTTATTTTCAGCACAGTCGCCCTCTACTGGTCATGAAAGAAGAAAAACAGGTCGTGACCAGTCAGTCCTCTAACGCTGACCTCAGTCTCAAGCAGATGGTATAAAGAAGCAGCATGATGAATTAGCTGATGGGTAGAAGGAGCTCTTTCCAGTCTGTAAGTGACCCCGATGCTTGTTGGATTAAGATAAAAAAGGAGGAGTCAGAGGTCTGGATAACATTCTAGTCTTTTAGGAACATCCTATCAAAGCATTTTTGAAAGCTAAGCACTGAGACCACAGCGGAGACAACCCAATTAATTCTGACAGTGGGATTAGGGCGGCGTGCCTCTCAGATCACGTGATCATCAGCGGGACACTCGGGCATGCAAACACAAACTGAGACCCAAACATTTACTTTCTAGTGGTCTGAGGTCACGTCCTTTGTTCCCAAAAACACCCAAACAGACAGAGAGACGGAGGCCAGTCGGGCTAATTAGCACTAAAAGCAACACCGTGCCAGATGTGTCACCTCTCAGAAAGTGGCTGTCAGAGAGATTTTAGGACTAATTCTGCCATCAGCCAAAAAAAAAACCAAAAAAATAACTTAAATTTAAGATGTAATTATTAAAGTTTAAATGAAAACAGACTCAGACTCAAAGACTCAGAGTTAGACAGAGAGAGAGAAAGAGAGTCAAAGTGAGAAAGAGCAAGTGAGAGAGTAAATCAGATTAAGAGTCAGTCAACATGAGAGAGACTGAGAAAGAAAATGATAGATGGACTAAGAGAGTCATAGTAAGAGTCAGAAAGAGAGTCAGTCAGACAAAA